>JABFEY010000067.1:0-266929 GCA_013618495.1 Fusarium longipes | reverse complement strand
CTCCCGGTCATACCGCTCGGCGGAGGAGCCCCAACCCCAACCCCACAACGGACTACCCCGCAATGTGGAGGTGTCCGGCGCCGAATGAAGTCCCCCCATACTCGGTTTCAGGATTCTCCTTCAGACTGGCTGTATCATAGTATATAAAGATCTGTATATACACAGTAGATATTTCCAATCCAACCTCATAAATATCATCTCAGTCTGAATTACCGCGCGTTATTGAAAACCTGCTTCGATCATTATCTGGCTGCGTGGCCAAAAGACGTTTTTTGCAAAAATGGACGCAACAATTGAGTGGCTCGGTAAGTTTACCGCCTACATCATACGCTCGATAGATTCATGAGCTTATGAACCTACCATCATCCAGGCTTCAACACATTTCGTGTAAAGGTCAATGGTCTTGTTCTCTTCTTAGACACATGGCTAGACAAACCAGATGCCATGCTCAACGTGCTGGCTGTGGACGATGTGACTGAAGCGGATTACATCTTCATTTCCCACGCACATTTTGACCAGTAAGTGCCACATCACCCGAAACAACACAAAGAAAAGGAAAGGCTAACTGGTCGCAGTCTGCCCGGAGCCGATAGGATCGCACTCAAAACGGGAGCTCATGTCGTTGCCAACGGTGAAGCCATCAACCTCCTTCGATCAGCAGGAGTCCCCGACGAACAGTTGATTCCAGTTGCTGGTGGCGAGCGAATCCCTATCTTCACTCGCAAAGTGCTTGAAGCTGCGTCTCGTGGCGAGGTTGACGTAGTTCCTGGGCCACCAGGCGCTCCTGCGCGTCCAGATGCCAAATTGGCAACGGCTTCCGTCCATGTTTGGCCTTCATTGCACTGTCTTTTGCCCGGTAGCTCGCCCAAGGACTTACCAGAGGTCATGGATACTGGCAAGGAGTACATTGGAGGTGTAAGCCAGTACGCCTGCACACTTGACATCACGTTCATGATGACACACGGCCTTCTCAAAATGGGTGAACATATTCCTCGTGACGCGATGGACGATGGCATGCGATCTTTCACCGATTGGCTCAGCAGCCCATTGGCTAAATGTATGTCTCCTTTTGATGGAGGCCAGCTCATGTTCAACTTTCTGCTCGGCGAGGGCAAGACCGCGCTGTGGAACGGGCATCTGGGTGCATACGACGGGATACTTGGTGGATTGGAGCCGAAGCCAGACGTGCTCATCCAGGCGATCGCTGGACGGGGCAACCTAAACGGAAGACCGTTTGATGGATCAGCGGCGCAGTTTGCGGTGAAATTGTCAAAGCTACTCGGAGAGCCAAAGAAGGTGATCTGGTCTATGTACGATGACTTGCCGATCCCGCCGAAAACTCTGAAACTTGAGCCAGCTACAGAGCTGCTTGAGAAGGAGACTAGGTCAAAGGTGATCACGCTACAGCCTGGCGCAGTAGCAAAGCTCTTCTAACATAGCGCCGCTGAATGTTGGTCTTGTAGACAATACATATACATAAATACACTCTCACTATCACAAGCGCAAGCGCAAGCGCAAGTACATACAGTCAATATATTGCCCTGATATATTTCGTGCCCACCTCCTCTGTATGTGCCTGCCTAGGGATCCGGGTCCTTACGATTTCGTTCATGTTATTCGACCTGTCATCTGAGAGGCTATTCATTCAAGCAAAGTGGTTGGCGTCCCACCCATCTACGGCACTTGAAGAACCCCTCACCTGTATCGGATGCGGCGGGGTTGCGGGAGCTCCGGGCGTGTAGAATTGGGAACCCCGCCCACATCCGATCCGATAACTTAATTAGATTGAGGAAACTCGACATCGGAATTGACACCGGAAGTATTGATGTCGGGAGTAAAGATGCCTATTTCAGGTTTATATAAAGCTTTCCTATCAAATGTCAAGATGTCGTTTTTTCTTCATTGAGGTTCATTCATCCTAGCCTAAGACGTAACCTCATCTCGAACATTTGAAAAGCCTGACACAATGACAGCCACCACAACACAATCCTTCTCAGTACCGGTCTTGTTTACCGAGATTGACCATGAACCAAAGAACACTTGGACTGACTATGGCCCTACTGAGAGGCGAATCATCGCCAAAGGATGGGTCAAAGAGGAGGGTCGCAAGGCATTTTCGGTTGATACAATCTGGGACAAGGATGTCCGGATTACGCTTCGTGATGGCGTCGAACTCTTGGGTGATGTGTTTCGTCCAGTGACGTCCGAAGAGAAGCCTGTCCCGGCTATCATGCCATGGAGTCATTATGGCAAGACCGGAACAGGCATCCAGCAGCTCGACATGTTTCCATGGAGAGTCGGAGTACCTCGCTCCGAAACAAGCGGTCTGGAGAAGTGGGAGGCGCCTGATCCTGCTGAGTGGGTAGCCCGCGGTTATGCGGTCGTGAATATCGATGCACGCGGGTCCTTCAAGTCCGGCGGTGATCTCGTTGCATACGGGACCCAAGAGGGCCGTGATGGGTACGACTGTATCGAGTGGATCGCGCAGCAACCCTGGTGTAATAAGAGGGTTTCCATGGCCGGGAACTCATGGCTGGGGACAACGCAATGGTTCATCGCTGCTGAACAACCTCCTCATCTGGCTTGCATGGCACCCTGGGAGGGGCTGGGAGACTACTATAGAGAATCCATCTGTCGCGGCGGCATCCCTGACCATGCTTTCTGGAGTCTGTTGATGGCATGGACGTGTGGTGAGTGTTTTTCCTGTCTACTTCTCTCGCCTGAGTGGTGTTGTCTCTACGAACTCTTTCTGACTGTTGCTTTCTCCCCACAGGACCCGGGAAGCGCGAGGATGTCGGCGCCATGGTGGAAAAGTACGGTACTTGGAATGACTATTGGGAGGATAAGAAGCCGAAGCTTCGCAACATCGTTGTTCCAGTGTATGCTACCGCCAGCTTCTCAACCAGGCTACATACCGAAGGTTCACTGAGGGGATTCATGCTCTCTCGGTCATCTGAGAAATGGTTGCGCTGGTGCTATACCCAGGAGTGGCACGACATATACAAGCCAGAGAATAACGACGACCTGCAGCGATTCTTTGACAAGTACATGCTCGACAAGGATAACGGTTGGGAGTCCACGCCTCGGGTTCGATATTCACTTCTGGGCTACAACCGCCCCACCATCATCAACGTACCAAGTGATCAGTATCCTCCAGCTAAGTTCAAGTACGAAACGTTGTTCCTTGATGCGACGACGGGATCTCTGGGGCCTCATAAACCGTCCAAGGAGGGCCTGGTTGAGTACCAAGCCGACTCGCCTTCGGACAATGGATGTTCGTTCGTCTATACCTTCGACGAGTACACCGAGCTGTGTGGTATCTCAAAAGCTAAAGTATACATGTCAACCTTTGATCATGACGATATGGTAAGTCTTTCTTCCTTTCTAGGAAGGGGAATTCATGTGTAGTTACATCTTTACTCTCTGCACTAAAGCTGACTGTCACAGGACGTCTACGTCGTTTTGAGGAAGCTTGATAAGAATGGCAAAGAACTGTGGCATCAGAACATTCCTAAGGAAGACCTTCCAGAAGGCATAACGGCAGACGATATGCCGACCTTTAACGTCTGGTAAACTTCAACGACTTGGCTACATCCTCTACGTTTCCCTAGAACTGACGTATTGCATCCAGGCGCTACATCGGACCCAACGGCCGTCTTCGAGCATCGCATCGAGCCGTCGTAGATGAGTCACTTCCGGGCCTCACCACAGACGAATACCAGAAACTCATGGGACCCGCCTACGTGTTCCATTCACATAAAGACATACAACCATTGCGCCGCGGCGAAGTTGTCGAGCTCGAGATCAGTCTCTGGCCAGGAGGTATGATCTTCGACGCCGGAGAATCCATGAGGCTTGAGTTTGCAGGGCGAGTCCAGATTCTCCAGGATTTCGAGGGCATAGATAAGCATCTGGTCAACTACAACGTTGGGTGGCACAGGCTGCACACTGGCGGAGGATATGAGTCTCAATTCTTGGTGAACTTGTCTCGTGGAAAGTGAGTTCCTGTCCCATCACGTCCCGCTGTGTGAAGTAGCTTAAGCAGATCACTGGCTATGACACACTACGTGAGGTAGTTCCTAGATTCTCAATCCAGATTCTGAAAGGCGGGGGAGTTCCAGCTATTAAGAATAACAATTAGGGCAAGGTCGGCTTGACTAAGGCTATTTCTCTTTCAAGCTTATATGTTGTATTTCATGCTCTACTTAAGTTTGTTCAAACGAGCCTTCTAACAGAAGATATTCATTTGCCCAATTTTTTACGATGTCTTTACGGAATCTTGCAAAGACATCCTCGTGACTATTGGGGTCGTGGTACTTGATACGTTGCAACAGCGTGAATAGCAACATTCATCGCCTCGTTTGGTGCAGCTTTGCTACTGGCAATGAGCATCATATTTGACATATCTAGAATGGCAAACTGTGCTATCCTCACGATGTTAGGAGTATCTTGGCGAGGATCAAGTTCGATACAGCCTACTAGCCAAATAATCAAGTTTGGTCTCAATCATCATGGCAACGAATTAGGCGAATATGCAGTGACAAGACACCTTCATTTATATTTAGTCGAACTATATGCATCCATCAATCAGCTAAGATGCCTCATTCATCACTTTGTATGCCTCGCTCATCAGCTTGTACGCCTCCTGCGATGCTGGTCTCATAATAACTGTCTCCCACCACTGGCGCAGGTGCGGCAAGCCGGAGAAAAGCGCATCAGCTCCTCCTTTCAACTCGATGAGTAAATACACCCACGGCATTGTCCAAATGTCAACGAGCGTGACTTCTGAACCTGCGAGGTATGTGCGCCTGGACAAAGTGCCATCCATAACCTTCATGGCGTCACTTACTTCACCCCATATCTCCTGCAGTGTCTTTTCGTCTACGCGGGGTATGCCCAATTTACTAATCAATCAAAAGTATTGAGTGGTTTGTATGGCCATTTGGGTGGCATCTGTTGAGTGACTTACGGCTTGATGATGATGTCTGCGCTATATCTGAATGCCGAAGTTGAGAAATAGCAGACTTCCATTGAAGCAGCGTCCTCGAAAGAAGCCGTGGCCTCCAAATCGCTGGTACTCGGTATCAAATGGTTGCCCTTATCGGAAAAAGCAATGGCAATATAGCGGGCAATTGCACGACTTTCTTGCGCATTGGGTCAATTTTTCACACTCTCTACGTTCGGGGGTGCATCCGAACGAAAGAACTTGAGATCATACCGCGAATCCGAATTACTGTTTCTCCTCGATCATTTACCACATCTAAGACGGGAACCTTGCCAAACGGGTGCTTTTCTCGATGCTCAGGAGTCTGCGCAAGACTTAGCACAGCGTGTCATATGAGTAGCTAGGCCAGTTCGGTCAGGAAAGCCACGCACTCGAGTCTCAGCCTTGAGCATATTGACCTGTCTATACTCCCAGCTGATTCCCTTTTCAAGCATCGCATGCGCTGTGGAGACAGAATAGGGAGAAATATAATCTGCATATAGAACAAGTTTGGTTGACCTACGTAAACATAGGTTAGCGACAGATGTGCGAAGAATAGTTAGTCCAAGGCTAGAAAATTACACAAATTTTGAAAGGTCGGTTCCTGGATACGTCGTGTGATGATTGTTCAATACTCAAGATGCTCTAAAGATTCAGGCGGCTATGCTCCTTATAATAATTATTTTTCTTGTTGCCAGACTGCCGATGCCTCTCCCGTAGTGTGGGGGTGGGGGTGGTCCGCGAGCGCTGTGTCTGTGCTTCACTCACTATCGGCTTTTCATCTTCCTCACTAACCCAAGTTGATAGGCGCTTCCCTGTCTAGGGTCATGGACAATTGCCGGGGATATTGACACCGGGAGCGCCATCACTGTTCCAACTTCAGATCTAAAGGTTCTCTCCCTGGGCCTTTGCATCAAGAAGAGACTCGCTGTTTGTATAAGTTCCGAAGTCCGAGCTGATTGCTAATGACTGCGGTTGCTTAGCCAATCACTAAGTTAAGCTGCTCGGCCTACTCTTTAATTTATGATTCTGCTTAAACGGGTCACTCTGCCTCCTCGGAGGTTCCGCAAAGTCCAGGAACTCCACTGTGCCTGGCCTTGTCCAACATGGGCAGGTTACGGGCAAGTGAAGCTACGTCCTGCACTGTGTATTTCCAGTAACTTGAGCCAGCATAGTTAGATAGAGGCCGTGTTGACTCGGTTTTAAAAGGTTCAACTTCTTCCATAGATTGGATATCACATTTGGGCGGCAAGATTGGTCAATGGTCTATTTCTAGACTTGAATGAGATATACCACAAGAATTCGCAACGCCTTTCTTGTTCCTGCTGGGAGCAGCATCTTTTTCTTACCACGGGTATGGCTTCAGTGGAGGCTGATAGAAAATCGGAGGAACGGGACACCGGTTGGATGAAAGCTTGGCCTAGATGTGATGCTAATGTCCTTACATACAATCTATTTTTATAACTTTACATCCTGTATTTGATTGGTCGAATTGACATCCTTGTCGGTTTAGTTTACTGAAAGACAGGGCTTAACACAGGATTTGCCAAGATGATTACCGAGTGTGGGGTGCTTTTTACACTTCAGTTGAGGCAATAACTGAATAGAATTACCCGGGAGGAGGCCTTAATAGTAACCACTTCCTTCTCTTCAAGCTGACTCTAATTGTTATTCTCTAGACCCTTCATGATACAACCAAAACATCGTTATCAAAAACCCTCCATAAAAGCCTAGCCATGTCTGAACTACTGTGTCCAGATTGCTACTCGTTTGAAAAATCTTTACAGAACCCCACCCTCAACTACAACTATCAAAATCTGAAAGCAAACTTCATATCTCTCCAGGATTCCGCTCAGCAGGGTTGTCCCCTTTGCCGCCTGATCTACCAGTCCTCTTTTTACGACGAGAATGTTTCAATTCAAGATGACGACGCACCCATCGACATCATGGCTAAGGACTCTACCATCGACGCCGTTTCTCAGGAACAACGCCTCGAGATAATAACGGTGCGAGTTCAGCAGAGAGGTTCTGCTGATAGTATGTATCTGCCCATACTTTCAAACACTGGTGGACAGATTCAAGCTTTCGAAGCACACCAGAAATGTGTTGGTCAGCTCCAGGATCCCACTTCAACCGAAGGACTTGGGAAAATCGTCCATTTGGCTTCGGAATGGATTAGCAACTGTCGAGACAATCATGCTGGTTGTGGTCCACGGGGCATCCATAGTGACCTCGATTATCTGCCTACCAGGCTCATCGACGTTGGAACGGAAGATGGTACTCAACTCCCGAGATTATTCCTGCCTGATCATGCTGCGAAAAATCTCGAATACGCTGCTCTGAGTTACGCTTGGGGCCCAATGAAACACGTCATAAAGACAACTGCGTCTAACCTGGAAGCGATGACAGACGGTTTACCATTCTCTGAGCTTTCCAAAACGATAAGAGATGCAATTGTATTTACGCGGAAACTTGGCTTCAAGTATCTTTGGGTGGACGCGTTATGTATCCTACAAAGCGAAGGACCTCACGACATGAAACATAAAGACGATTGGTCTCACGAAGCCACTAGATTCGGTCGTTGTTACCAAAACGCGGCACTTACGATATCGGCCACTGGAGCTACATGCTCAGAAGACGGATTGTTTCTGCCAAGACCAGCCATGAAGTTCGATTCGAAGCCTGTCGTCCTCCGACGAGAGCGACCATCGGGCGAGACTACAGACATCTCAATTCTTCCCAAGGTACCAACCTGGTTAACGGAGATCAAGAAGGCTCCTTTGTACCAGCGAGGATGGGCTATCCAGGAACGGATGCTCTCAACAAGAGTTGTGCACTTTTCAACTAATATGGTCTTGTGGGAATGCCATCAGTGTCGCGCCACCGAGATTGACCAAGCCGGACTGGGTCTCAGTGATCA
The DNA here is from genome assembly GCA_013618495.1 of Fusarium longipes. NCBI lineage: Eukaryota > Fungi > Ascomycota > Sordariomycetes > Hypocreales > Nectriaceae > Fusarium > Fusarium longipes. Next base: position 259,025 of record JABFEY010000067.1, on the reverse strand, counting down.
GGGTGTGGTTTATGAAGAGGTGTCAGATTTTATGCCGATATTTCGAGACGTTGAAAGGAGGAGTGAAAGCGCCAATAGAGCTATAAGTGAATGGTACAGTTTCGTCGAGGGTTACACTAGTGCAGAGTTCACTTTCATCGGCGACAGACTTCCTGCTCTGTCTGGAATCGCTACTGTCATCCAAAAGTACGCCCCTCAAAGATACGGCGCAGGCCTATGGGAGTCGGTTATTCCAGAAGGACTGACATGGTTTGTGGAGGAGAGATTAATTGTAGACACCTCGCATCTCACAGACCCTCGTGATACGAAGGCGGATACTGAACTTATGCTGCCGTCTTGGGCATGGGCGTCTGGTGGGGGACCAGTGCGGTTCCTCTCCACTTTAGAGACTTGGGAGACATCGCTGCAGGTGGAGAATTGGGAAGTCAAGTCGAAAGGCGAGAATACCTCTGGACAGGTCGTCGAAGCGCGACTCAGAGTTAGAGGATCATTCAAAAGACTCAATCTATCCGAATTGGAATTTGACTTTGACTTGTCCGCGGAGCTTGGCACACACATCCTCACGTGCGATTCAGAGCCAGATGGAACAGATTTTACTCGAGCTGCGTTCATGGATAAGAAGTTGGATAGACAAGCTGGTACTGTCAATTATTCTTGCATGTTAGTCGGCACTGCAACTATTCCAGGCTCACGTCACAAGCAGGGAGTATCAGGCGGTAGTCTTATTCTTGAGCCAACGGGACGTTGGCAGGATGGTATCGAGGAATACAGACGTGTTGGGTTTCTTTGTCTTCCGTTTGATGAATATTGGCGTGAGGATATAGAACAGAGGACAATTGAGCTGGTATAACATGAATCCAGATGACAGTTGCGGGCAAGTTATACTGAAAGTAATTGAGACAAGTAGAATTATGATAAACAGGCAGACTTTACATCTCAATGCGCAACTCTTCATAAACTTCACTAGGATTGCCATTTGTCATGATATATCTCATTTCCGCACCTGCAGTTATTGTTTCTCTGCAGCTATGCATGCTGTGTTGGTAGAAGATAATTTAACCTGCAGAGGTACCTGCGGCGTGCGTGAATAGTGGATTAAGCCAAGACTCGAATGAGGAATGTTATTTTGCGCGTGGGATAATGACAGCCAACTCACCAACGGTTGGTCTCTTCATTCGACTGAAATCGCGAATTAAATTGTGGTTTAGCCGGAATAATCCTGGTACATGTGTTCTAATTGCCCTCTAATTATGCATAACACTATACAGCCAAGACTTCTGTTACCGCTAATATCGATCAACCAACAACTACCAAGCCGGTAACACGGCCCTGCAGGTACCCCAATCACACCAGGGTCATCTCGAATGGAGGTACCCTTGGATAACCAACCGAGGTTGATTGTCTACAAGAACCCGCTCAAGTCCTTGTCAACTCTTCGAAAAGCTATCCTCCTGAATCGCCTCCAGCAGGCACATTTCTACCATGCGTTTTTCTCCACTATACTATGCCTCCTTGGCTTGTTGGTTCTTTATGTTATGGAAAGGTGTAGTCGGGAAGCAATCAATGAATAACGTTTCCATGCCAATCAACATGATTTTTCCTCGCAATGAGACGTACAACCCATCGCCGGTGTTCCCCTTCGTCTTCTCTTATGGGGATCCTAAGATGATACCGATCTTTGAGCCTGTCCTTCATTACGACATCTACGACTACCACAACCACAGCCACTACGGCAGATCTTTTCGCATGGATTCGGTCAGACTTCCTGAGATCAATGATTCTAGCAGCAACCCATACATCGAAGCCAATCTTTTCCGGGACGTCTACACCATTGAGGGTACGTGGATCGTACGATTAACCGTTTATTTTAAGCATTGTCATCTCGAAGCTCGGTTGGGTGAAGAGGAAAGTATAATAATAAAAGGCGACACCGCATTCATTGCCGATCTCGTTTTCACCACCAAAGGCCCTTTGAAACAGATTGACCTTGGCGCCGCGACTAGCAAACAAACCTGTCCGGGTCCTGGTGGAATCACTATCAATGCTACAAACACAACTGTAGGATTGAAGGGTTATGATTTTTATGCAGAGAGACAGACCTGCGCCTTTGTTGATGAAAAGGTCGATCCAGACGGCTTTACCATGGTTAATGTTCAAAAGGATCCAGACCGCTGCGCCGTCACACTGGAGCCTACAGCCGTGTCAAGCATAGACACCCGTATAACTACTTTCTACTGTGGTTGGCACGGAGATGAAGAGAATGACCCCAAGGGATTGAGTTGTGATTCTTGGAGGGAAAGCCAGGATAATAGTGAAAGTACTGGACGTCAAATTGTTGCAGGAGGAGTAACTTGCTTGGCATTCGTGTTTGGGGTTATTGTATATATCCATACTCTCATGTAATATCTTTTTCTTTTCAGGGCATCCTGTCTTTCTGCCCATTACCATCGATACTTTAAACTCATATATAAATAATGGGTTCAACAGTACTGGAAGGCACAGCGAGAGTCTAGCTAGTGAATCTATTCGATAAGCTCCCACTCCTCTCCATAGCCGTCTATCTGGGTGACCTGATAAGTCTCGCTGTCACCAGTTTCACTGTCACCAGATCCTTCGTGAGCAAGATAGTTTTTCTTGAGGTCGACAAAGTACATCTGATCAAGACGACCATTGACAAGTATGACAAGAATGGCAAGATAGGTGCAACTGGTGACTTGTATTGCGACAGTACTGTCAAGTGATACATTCACTGGACTATCTACCACACTTAAGTATATTAAACTTTTGTATTCATAGAAGTAGTATACTTGTAACTAGAGGTTCCTTAATGGAATGTCTCCGTTATCACTCCCAGCCTTGGATACACGTCGTGTGTACACCTGCTTCCACGCTCCGTGCTTACTCTCATCCCCATTAGTATACAACCCATCTGTTGAACCTTGGAAGCTCCCATTATCATCGAGACGCTCGAAAGAACCATTCATATCGTCTGCGTTCAATGTAGCATCGACTAGACCACGGCTGCACTTCTGGCCAATAGTGACTAATCCAGATTTCTTGGTGTCTTCGGTAGCTCCCTGATCATCTCTGATTGTAGACACAAATCTTTGTAGCGCCTTCTTCAAGAGAGGAGCACAGGACGGCAGGCAGGCGCCAATGATAGCGAGACATACTTCGGCAGAGGATGCCATGTGGCCGAAGATGATGACTTGGGTGACATTTGAAGAGCTCTTGTAGATAAGGAAAAGAACAAGACGTGCGATGGAGGCGAGTACAACACTATCGAGAGTCAGCGTGTGTCCACAAAGTATATCGACATACATACCTGCCACCAAGCAGAAATATTGAGGTAATAGCCCATTTCTTGTCTCTGTCCATCTGTAGCTTCCAGACCTCGCGTACTGGTAGTACCACGGTAGCAAGGTCAAACATAATGTTAGGAATGGTGATTCCAACGTAGAATTTGTTTGTGTCGATGCATTTACTCGGTATAGTCTTGTCCCAAAAGCCTCGAATCGGATCGCAAGCAAAGACTACAAATACGACGGGTGGTCAGCGAAGGTTTAAAATAACAGTAAACAAGTGATAGGAGAACCTACTGCTAACGGTGACCACAGCGATCGACCATCCCGCTATCATGGTCGCCATTATCCAAGTGCAATATCGAAGAAGGCGAGAAGCTGAGAAGATGCGATAGTACATGGCTAAAACTGCGATCTTGGACAAGGCGCAGGAGAGGCCGTATGTAATTTCGCAACCAATAAATGTCTGACACAAGCGATGTTAGCCATTGTATATAATCGTAGCATCCTAAAAGTGAGTGAAGACAAACCCTGAGAAAGTTGGAGACACCGCCGTATTCCGTCATCACTTTGACAATATTCTGCCCGTAGCCATAGTGCACGCCTAGATTGATGGTTAGTGACTTGAAAATGATAGGTATGAGGGGATACCAACAGATGCCTTCAAAAATCAAAAGAGCATGGTTCGTCAACTGGTTCAACAGTTAGCTTGAGAATCCTGAGTATTGGAACAGTGCCTCGAACATACCAACGCGACTATAGAAACCCATTCATCCACGCTCGCCTTGGTCTTTGTAATGTGTCGTGCCGTCCATATCCGCAAGGCGACAAAGACTGTAGCTATAATGCTGAGAACCGTGTGAGGAATGATCAGAACTCCCGAGACGTCGCTCTCGGAAAAGTAGCTGGCATCATCCATCGTTGCAAAGGAGTACGATCCTAACACTTGTCGTGTGCACAGGGGAACCCCTAGCCATTTATTATACAGGTTGGAGTCCCAGCTGACTGGTTTTACATTACTCGTTGGTGCTGAGCCTTATTCGCCGGCTCAAGCCTTGTCGTAAAGCCATGGATTGTGGAACTGCGATTAGGTTTCCTTTTGCGGCAAGGCGTCGATAAAAAGGAGGATCGAAGTTGGGGTTAGTAGATCTAGATCTTCTCATTCCGGTCGGGATAATACATCGACGCAATCAGAGCTTGTTAATTCATGGGGTAATGTAATTTTCTCAATGGAAGAGGAAAGGCTAGATCTATATAGTGAAACCGCTGAAGTATCTAGTGGAATTAGATCGAAAGCTAATATGATTTTCGTGGCCCAAGAAAGACTGATCTACGAATAGGAATGCACCCTGTCACCCTGTAGGAATTTCCGATACTGATGGCGCTAATAGCGTAGGGCTATCAGATGTTAGTGCATTAGAGCACAGACTCTAACTATCACTACCAACGCCTCTGTTCTGGCAATTTGTCAGATATTGGAAAAGTCATTAAGTGCTCGGGTATTGTCGCAAATAACACAAGTTTAATCTATGCTGGGGAATAGATTGATGTAGAACCCCCCACAAAGCGAGATCGTAATGGAAGTAGGCGGGTCTACAATTAAATCGGAACAAAAAGATATCCTGACAGGAATGGTTGACTCTGTTCTTGGAGTTATGTGCATCCTCCGGTCTACATAACTGCTTCACTTTAGTAAAAGAATTCCAATGCGTGGATTCACTAACAACTAACTTAACAATATTGAAAGTTACTGATGCTTATAATTCGCTTGGAGATTCACATTAGTTAGATAATGTTTAATCAGGAGAGATACCTGTTTTGTCCCAATATACTTCGACTTACCCTATATGTTACAAGCAGACTAGTATGATCCACATACTTATCCCTCTCACGACAATTGTAGCAGGAAATAACCAAGGCGCTATATGTACCCACGAGTTAATCTGCTATCAGATTCGATACAGTGATGCGATATCGCTTGGCTGCTTGTTGCTTATTGAACAATCTTCTCTAAATCAAACAAGGATCATGTTCCAAAACAAAGGACTTACAGTCATCCAATCAGCTAAGGCGCAGTGGCGGAGTGGTCTAACGCGATAGACTAGAAATCTATTCTCTTCGGAGGCGTCTGTTCGAATCAGGCCTGCGTCGATTGGTTTTTTTTAGTTCATCGGCAACAGTTATAATGCTCAAAATGTACCCATTTTCATCTTAAGATTTATAATGTCATAAATCATAGAAAATACACAGCATACTTTTTGGATGAGAATCGGAAAACGAAAAGCTTGATATTTATCCTTAAGATGCCATAAGCCAGATGCTACCGTATCTTCAAATACCAGAGTCCTCCTGTGTAGCATTCTCATTCTTATTGAACATGGTATAGTACGCTGCCCAGTTGTTACACTGCTCAGAGTAATCGGCGACAATGCCAGACTTTTGGAACGCCGGTCCAATCTCTCTTGGCGACTCAACAAACTGAAGCGCAAGTCCGCCGCTAGCATGCCAAGCAATCTATAAAAGTCAGATCATGCTTCTTTCATACAAAGAGTAAAGAGTACTTACATGGCAATGCATGAGCCAAACACCGGGATTGTTCACTGCATATGTGGTAAGCGATTGCAAATCTTTGGGAGTCATGTCTGCTTACTTTGGAATGCAATGATCAGATATCCATCAACTGGAAGCAATGCCACGTCACGTCGGGGCGGATTTATCGTGTTGAGCTTCGGGGGATTTTCTTGATCGAACTCTTTTGTGCCAGTGGCAAGAACAACGAAATCGTGGCCGTGGATATGCATCGGATGAGCAACAGGAGCCTGTGTTTTGTAGATCTTCTTATGTCCAGGCATGTTGTGCAAAGACTCCTTGAACTTGCCTTCGATCAAGAAGTAGACCCAGCTACCATTGCTGTACTCCAGATTAACGGGTTCGTAGCCCTTGGGCCACCTTGGATGCTTCCAGTCCTTTTCATATGCAATCTTGACAAGACTCAAACTGGGCTCGGCCCAATCGAGATAGAAGGATGAATCTTTGAGAACCCATTTGTGAAGCACCGAGTCTTCAGCAGTGTCATCAGGAAATCCTACCAGATGTACCTTGAGAGAGTCATTCTGGTAGTTCACATTTGTTGCGAGGGAGATGTTCCTTTCAACGATAGGGATGAGATTGGTGCTTAGTTCGTCAAGACATCCATAACAAAGATGCTTCTCATCCGGAGGTGGAGTCCAAGGAAGCTTTTGGTTTGTCTCGTCATAACGAATGATGCCAAGATTGGAGCGGGCACCTCCATTGTTGCAATCGCGAGCATGCATCCAAAAGTTTGTTCTCTTGGAGTTGGCTGAATCATGGAGCGTAGCATTGGCCTCGATGATGATGTCGTACCGCTGGCCAATAGCAATGTTGAGAATAGAGGTGTTGTAAGGCTTGATAGGAACAAAGTCGGTAGCCACCACTGAAAAGTTGTGCTTGTCGATCCAAAAGGTCATGTGCGTTGAGACGCCAGTGTTGACGAGACTCATTTTGTATTTCGTACCTTTTTCGAAATTGAAGGACGTTAGTTTCGAGTTACCAACGCAATTCTTGTCGGTTTTTGGACAGCAGTAGTATGTTCCATTGCCATTCATCAAGAAGCTATCTGGTGCTGGAGGTCGGCCTGTACTAGGCGTTAGTAATAGGCTTGTTGATTTGGTCAACGGAAAGCTAACCCATGTACTCGAGCATGACCTGGGAAAAGGCCGTCTTGTGAAAATGATCTGTGATGAGCACGGGGCCAAGGTCGATATCGTAGTCCATGCTAGTCGGTCCGTTGATCTTGATTGCGCCTAACAATCCGTCGGCATCTGTTGCTTAATTAGCAGTCAGCCTTTTTTTGAGGCACGTTTACCAACATTGGAGACTGAAGTGACCTATTGCAGTTAGTTGGTGTTTATCGTTCTTCAAGTTTGTGCTTCTTACTATGATACCAAGATGTACCGTATTGAGTTGCCTTCCAGCGATAAGTCGCGGTCTCGCCCGGCTAGTTCTGGTTAGAACCTATAATTCGTCAGGCTATTTCAGGGCAGACTTACTGGGATTGGACATTCAGTCACACCCGATACACCATCCATCCAATTGGTGTTCAATTGTCGGATACCATGCCAGTGAATGGAAGTCCCGTTGAAGTTGGTAAGATTGTTGTAGACAGTGATTTCTATAGCTGTCAGCCTTTGTCTGTCCTCTTTCGTTCAATAACTTACCAAACTCATCGCCCCAATCTCCTTCCAAGGTCGGGCCAGGATAAGTGCCGTTGAACAACATACGGTCGACCAGATACCCATCGGGAGCGATCTGATGGTTGCCAACCACAAGATAGAACTAGTATCTCTTATCAGCATAATTGACTCGAGTCGTATAGTTAGTCAAGGAACAAACCTTTCTAGTCACGCCTGTTGTTGGAAACGTTTCTTCATAGTCTGTTGTGATATTAAGATCAGAAGTCCAGCATTTTCTGTTTTTTTCAGTTCGGCATGGAGCATCAATAGAAGATGGTGGGTTGAAATTGTTGACAAGCGAGTCGACTGTATCAACTTGTGAATGGTCAGAAGTAAATCTGAATTGATCATTGAACCCCCCACCAACAAAGAGGAACTCTGTCAACCTCTTCCAGAATCCCATTTTGACAGTTACCAAGGTACTTGAAGGGATCGTCAAGGAGAAAAGAGGTGATGCAATAGGAGAACAGAAACAAGATGAGGATTGACAGAGGACAAGGTCAAAGCCCCATCGATAAACTGATTAATATAAACCTTTCAGCCCCGGAAGAAGGGTGAGCTAGGGTACGAGATATGGGCTCACACAAAGGATTCAACTCAAAATTCAATAGTTCAGGTGCGGCTGAAGTGGTCTGATATCTGTAGCAAATCCCACGTAGTGGCGTTGAGTCACATATCTGAACTTTCAAGTGCGTTACGTATCGAGCTGCAAAAATGGCGAAGCAATTCACACGTTTGGGACCTAGTCTGACGACGAGAATTGCAATTCTCTCACACAGAAACGATAGACTAGAACTTTTACAACCTCTAATACAACGCTCCAACTACTATTCCTTATCTCTAAGCAAATAGTTCATCTAGCTACTTGCGCTAATGTGTGACCAGGTCTACATACATATCGTTCTAACCCAATTTGTATGGCTCATAGTGTATGTCTCAGGTTTTGTTGCATATTGAGCGCGAATTCTCTATCAGCGCCGAAAAATAATTGTTCAATACGGTAGAGCAGAATAGGAGGCAAAAGAATCAGGTTCAATAACAATAAATTTCAAATTCCGAAGCACTCTCAAGTATGGCTAAGCCAGACAAGCCTTATCAATGAATCTCGTCAGATGGATCACTGCATAATACCCGCTCGCGATGTTACCGTATGCAAGTATTCTCAGCTACGCCAGTGTAAGGGAGGAAATAGAATAACTCTGATCACGTATGCTAAGGCTGGTGTTGGGGAGATATTGTCCCAAACGAAGCTCAAGGATATGCGATAGGCCCAAAATGGACCCCTATCGTTCGGTGGCGCTGCTGAACAGAAACCAGACTAACTGGATTTTGAACACAGGCCCAGACAGGGCCCTACTCTTGGCTTAAAAGACATAAGCCATCACACCCAACGCGTCAGCCTTCTGCAGATACTCTGATAGTTAATTTTAGCGGCATGTACTGAACTACTACCGTTGCTTAGTTGCATACTGGAATGGTGGTGTTCTTGCACCTCCAGAGTGGATGACACCAGAGAGATATCGCTACTATGAAATGGAATCTGACTCTTCGAGACCAGAGACAGAACTGCATCTAGACTTGAGTTTTGAAAAATAAATCGCGCATTGAACAATCTCCATGTTTTCGTGTGTTGGGATTAAGCACATGTTTTTGGATTGATAAGAACGGCTGTGAATATAGTATCCAAGAGATATAGTACTGGAGCATCAAGTATTAAAGAGATGCAACCCCGGCTCATTTTCATTTGCTTATCATCATCGACATCTTTCAGCAAACATTGCCAAGATGTCTGTCCCACATGATCCTCTGAACTTTATCCCCGCGGACCTCTTCTTCCCCACTGTGCCGAGCTTCAACAAGCCCAGGGACGTAGTGGCAGTCGAATCATCAGATTCTATCAAGCCCGGCGACCCCCTACGTTACGCAGCTCATATCACTCTTGCTGGTGTCAATGGCGACTCTGAGACGCACTGCTTGATCCAATTCGTCACTCCCTTGATCTGGAGAATTAGATATGACCCAAAGTACACCAGTCTTGCTGACTTTGAAAAAACCAACACGTATGTGAGTGAGAAAAGTTCCAAGACTGAGCTGACCACGACGCAGACGTACAATTGTCAGGGATACGTTTCCTGAATTGGTAGATGGTCTGAAGAAAGAATACAGAGAATCTCAGGCTTGGAATGCCTATCCTGCTGGACACGAGTGGTCCTGGAGAACATCCTTTGAGCAAAAGTCGACAAATCACTGGATCTTGACTGTGAGATTGGCCACTATGCTTCCTGGATGACATACTGACAGGGATAGTCCAATGAATATCAGAGCAGCAATGACACTGCGACTCCAAAGACTAGTCTGCATATTTTCTCGAATCCCTTTCGCATTGTGGTATGTTGGTATCATCACCTGGGGTAAATATCCACTGACGTTTATATAGGCTACCAGGAAACTGACGCTTTTGGATGCGGATCCGACTCTCTTGCAATCTGTGGGTGTCGACACAACTTCACAAGTAGAACAAATCATCTGGCAAACTACCGATCAAACCTTCTCTTACCAGCAGAACAAAGACATCGATGCTATCAACAATGTCGTCCTCAACATCAAGAAGCCAGGCCCTGCTGAGTATCTTGGATTCGGTGAACAAGGCGGCAAGACAGTATTGAAGAAGCCCACTTACTTGAACTATTTCTGTATGAGCCCGTCAGATCTCAAATACAAACATCTCTAATTGTGTTTCATAGGCTATGACAACTTCAATTACAACAAAGTCTACGGCGAGGGTGCACTCGACGGGAGAGAACCACTGTATGTATATCCATCAGCACTCAGCATTACGAAGCGACACTAACAACAAAGCTACCAATCGTCTCCCTTTTACCTCGAGATGAACGGAACTCCAACATACCAAAACGTTACTGGTGTTATGGTGGATAACTACTCTCAGGTTGCAATGGATCTCGGCAAGAATAATTCCAACATCATTAGTATTGCCACTCGGTTCAACACGTTTGACGCATACATCATGACAGCTGATCATGTGCCATCTATGATCTGGTTTGTTACTTTCCTTTATTGCTTTTCAGCTGGTGCTAACGTTGCAATACCAGGCAATATACCTCGATTGTTGGACGACCCAAGCTCAAGCCCCGATACGTCTTGGGTCACCATCAAGGATGTAAGTCTGATATTCCATTCACACCGACTGTACTAATGTTTTCAGGTTATGGCTACGCAAATGAAAGCACTGTGTACAATGTCGTCAATGCCTATCGAGGCTCACGAATTCCGCTCGATGGAATGCACCTCGATGTGGACTTCCAAGTATGTCAATCATATCCATTACAATATTGATACTTACCAGTACAGGAACGCTACCGAACATTTACAAACAGCTCCGTCAACTTTGGCAACCCAAAAGAATTTTTCAGCAATCTCAGAAACCAGGGCATCAAAGCCTGTACCAACATTACGCCTATCTTGACCCTGCGAGCAAGTAAGGGCGACGACTACAAGCACTTGGACGCTTTCTGGGATCAAAATGACCCCAAGAACCCCAAGACCAAGTAAGTCATTGAAACGCCTTGTGAAGCATTTGCTCATAACATTAGTATGCTGGTCAATGATAAACGATACTTGGACGGTCTGACGACGTATCCACCAACATACTGGAGATACGATGGTCCCAACAGCAGTGGACCACTTGCGAAAGGCGTCAATCCAACTGTTTACGAAGACGATTACTATGGACAGCCCCAGCGTCTTTCATACGCTGACTATCCGGGCGGCAAGGTATATCTTGACGACTACAAGTTCGACGAGAACTACAACAGTGGATACCCATTCCATGGCGGTGTCAGCTATGGCAAGACTTTGGGAACTGTAAGTGTCACTCATGTCATGTTGCAAAATAATTTGCTGATGAAGATAGCCTGGATATTACCCGGATCTCAACAGGGCTGATACCAGAAAAGTCTGGGGTGCGCAATACCAAGATCTTTTCGACAACGGTCTCGAGTTTGTATGGCAAGACATGACCACTCCCGCAGTGGGACGATGTTACGGTGACATGTTGGGCTTCCCATCGCGTTTGCAGATGACCGACGACAGTCCCGCCGGCACAGCAAAGACCAAGACTGCCATTGAACTGTGGTCTCTGTACTCATACAATCTACACAAAGCCACGTATCATGGTTTGAGCAATCTTAAAGGACGAGAGAACAAGCGCAACTTCATCATCGGACGAGGCAGCCAAACTGGCATGCATCGATTCGCAGGCCTGTGGACAGGTGACAATGGCAGCTCCTGGGACTTTTGGAAGATCTCTGTTGCTCAAGTTCTTGCGCTCGGATACAGTGGACTGACTATCGCCGGCGTCGATATGGGTGGCTTCACTTCAGACCCTACTTCCCAGGCCCCTTATCCTCGTTGGTGCAATCCTGAGTTGCTCATTCGATGGTACTCTGGTGCTTTTCTACTACCCTGGTATCGCAACCATTACATGCAGCATTGGGACAGTGATTCAAACCCGCCAGCAAAGGTGTTCCAGGCAAGTTGTCGTCATCTGCTTATATGACTCGACGTTGACCCAGTTTAGGAACCGTGGGCGTTTAGTGATGTGCTCTCGAACCAGTACGCGAGCATGATTCCTCAGGATCAACGGGTCTTGTATGAGGCAGTTGTACCCATCTGTCGCTACTACGTCCAGCTTCGATACTCCCTGATCCAAGTTTTGTACGATTGCATGTTTGCAAATTTGATCCATGGTCTACCCATCGCTCGTGCAATGGTAATCACCCACTATTCTTCTCACATTTGTGACGTCTGCTAATTGCAGTAACTAGCTCATCACCGATCCATTTGACACGAGTCTGTTCAACGCCAATGAGGACTTCATCGACACTCAGTATCTACTTGGTCACAACATTCTCGTTTGCCCCGTCGTGGACCCTCAAGTCTACAACCAGAACATTTATCTCCCTGGAACGGATCTATGGTACCCGTCTAATCTCCAAGTTGCTTGGAAGGATATGGGTTCAGACCCAATCCTGAAGCATGCTGCTGATCTGAAAGAGCCAGTACAGGGAGGTCAAATTATCAGTTACGGATGCAGCATTCCTGCGACGTTCAACAATCTTGATAACCTTCCTTTTGTCACTCCAGTTTATATTCGCGGGGGTATGTGGATTTCACTAACCATATTTTCCGTTGGCTAACCCTTGACAGGTGCTATCATTCCCCAGCTTGATGTTCGTCAGTATGTCGGAGAGAATCCACTCAACCCACCAACAATCCACTTCTATCCCGGAGGGAAGGATGTTACAGTATGTATCGGTCCCGTCATTGACATAGAATATTGAACTGATATTTTAATGTAGTCTTACTCGATGTATCTTGACGACGGCGTCAGCAAGGACAGTGCACCGCCCAAGCTACCTCAGTACTCCAACCAAGAGCCTGCCAAAGCGCAGAAAGCTAAGGGCTATTATACAGAAGTCAAGATGACTCAGGTATGTCGCTCAATGGTTTCTATTTTGACGCAGCTAACAATGGTACAGAAGAGCACCAGTGCTTCGCGAACCTTGACTGTCCGTCATCCATGGTACGGATATGATGCAAAGTCGACAGTCGGCGATACGTACAATTTTGCCGTCTGGACTGTCAAGACTACAGATTTAGCATCACAAGTTCAGGTTTCATTTGAGGATGAGAACGGAAAGGCGATCAACGACCCTGGACTCTTGTATAGTTACGATGGAAACCGAGGTGTCGTGACTGTCAATATCCCTGTGGCCCTTGTGCCATCTCTCGACCGTCCTGCTTCTACTAATGGCGTTGCTAACGGCGTCACTAACGGTGTTACTAATGGTGTCTCAGCCAATGGGTCTATCAAGGATAGATACGTCGCTGTGAAGATAACCGGTCTTCCTTGAGTAGTCACGTGGGGGAGTGGTGCAAGAACTTTCTTTCAGACAAGATCGATTTATTGATATGTTTTTCTTTAATAATGAATACAATTGATTACAAACTCACTATCTATACAACCTGAGCTGAAGAAAAAGGAGCTAAGTCCCTAAGGAGGACTGGTGCGTCCTTCTTCCACTTGGATGTACTGTCACTACATCAGGTTCACACCATTTCACATCACCAATTGAGTCAAACTGCAGTGATAGTCAACTGTGTAGACTAGTATAACAGAGTGAATAGAGAACATCTGTTGGCAGTAATTCACAGTAGGTTACATCGGAGAAATGAATCGCACAAGCTGTTAAAGTGACAACTGTCGAATTTCGCAGAGTGATGGTCTATATAGATGGAACATAGTCTCTCCAATAAGCATATCTTCATAGTATCAACACCTCGCACACAACCTCACAGAACAACAAAAGGAGCAAACCTGTTATCCTCAATCTCAGCAAACAATCTTTAAACAAGCCACCCATAATGTGCATCTTAACCATCCACGATATCACATGCAACCAATGCCCCAAGGTCGTCAGCACAAGAGAATCGCTAGTTAAATGTGATAACGAATGTGATAAACCCCAGGAAGTACCCGGCGAGACTACGCCGAGCCAGAAAATATTGTGCTCACCATGCTTCAAAAGTCAAAAGGCATACAATCATGGATTACTGGAGGCGTATGATCGTGACTTGGCCAAGGGAAAGCAACGACGTACAAGCGGCTCGATTGGACGATGATTACGTATCTTAAAGTAGAGGAGAGTGTTGACCACTGAATTAAATGGCTATTAAATGATTAGAGAAATTCTGTGCATCTGACTGTGATTTTGATATTGATATTGATATTTGTTTTGATCCCGAGCGTAGCCCAAACTTCTCTTTAGATCTTCAACTAAACTACTCACCGTCCAGGGTATGCCAAAACTGACGTTTGATCAGTTTCGTAGATGCTGTATCCTCCGACTCAACTTCGACAGCATATGGTGTCCATCTAGTTGTAATTATCGATTAAATTCTCACAACATCTTCTACTACTCGGATGCCCCGTGATCAGCGTTAGCCTACCTTTCTGCATCACAAACAGACCGCTTTGAATCGCCCATTGGGTTCAACTGCAGTGATATCGAGCCGTGCAGACCATTGTGAACCAAGTGAATAGGTACCCTTCAAGCAATGAATTACACGAACTATGGCAGTGACAACATTGACGTTGGCAAAGGAATAGTCTATATAGATGGGAGTTATTCCTCCCTGTCAACCCAACTCTCCAGTATCATTGGCCCATTCATCAAACACAACCCATTGCATCAACCTCAGCGATTAATCACCAAACACTTCAGTCACAATGTGCTCCATCCGCATTATGAAATGTGATGATTGCCGCAGGGAATTCGAAGCAAGACAGCAATGCGGTCGAAAGTGTAGCAAGCCCAAGTTTGAGAATTTCCCACTGCCCGAGAACTTCGAACCTGTGTGCCGATCATGCAACGGAAGGCGAAAAGCGAACGACGAGCTGGAACTTGAGGAATATAATGATTTGCTGGCCAAGGGAAAGGGGAAGCGTACAGGTTATTCGATTGGACGATAATTATGTCTGGAAGCGGAAGATGAGAGTAGAAAAACTCAACTCCAAAGAAATACCTCGTAAATGAATTATTCAAAACTCTCTATCTACTTGTTATGATTGATCTAACTCGCTGGTCTGAGACATTGCTGCAATGATCCATCACTAGGACTAGATAGACCTCCACTTCGATGAGATTATCCATAGACCAATCCAATTGGTAGTTTGTCCAATGTCCGGCTTATATCCATCATCCACCATCATTGGCACTTGAAAATACACACCAACATACTTTACTTGGTATAGGGTAGTGCTCAACCCTTGACATTGTGCGAGTATGTGCTACTTGTCTCCAGGGGTTCTCGTATCCTTGTAGGGCCCCGCTACCAAAACTATTTTACATGGTGCATTGAGACATCTGTTAATCAACAACTACCAAGACGGAAACTCGGCCATGCAGGTACGGGGCAATACAGTATACACGCTGGTCATGTGCCCTGACGCACGAAAGGCCGTGCAACCCATTTACTACAAGAAGTCGCTCAGGTCTCAGGGCCTTGTAAACTGAATTGTTCCTGCGTACATTTTTAGTCAACATCCTCATTCGTTTCCAACATGCGTCGCCTCTTTTCCCTATCGTGTTGGTTCTTCCTCCTTAGCTTCTGCTTCTCCATCGGGGCTACTGAAGAACAGCAATATGATTCTATAGGCAATGTGGAGTTCGGCATGGTTTTTCCGAGCAATAAGACAACTATCAATCCCTCTTTAGTAATGCCTTTTGTTTTCTCATTCTCTTATCGAAACCCCAAACTTGTTTCTATTTTACAACCTTATCTCATCTATAATGTCTACAACTACAGTAATACTAGCCAAAATATTGTTCAAGGCAGGGTTGGACCTCAATCTGCTAATCTCCCATCCACTTATGACCTTCAGTCTGGAGGGGATTTCTATCAGCATCTTGAAGCGAATTACCATCGGGAGTTCGCTAATGAAGGCAAATGGCTTATAACGCTTATTCTTGGCTTTTTTACTTGCTACGAGGACCCCGATCGCACCTATAATAATACATACACAATTAGGACACACCACGCCAAGGCCAATATCATATTTACTACAAAGGGTCCTTCAAAACAGGTCGACCTTGTTCCTGCAACTAACAGCAAAGACTGTTTATCTCCACCTGCACTTACCGTTAAGGTCCACGACACGGTCAAAGTCCCTCAGTCTGATCCTCGCGCTGACGGATTGGTTGAAGAGGTCTGTTTACTCGACGCCCCAGCAAGCCGACTCGATCCCCTAGCAACTTGGGCGGATAGGTGTGTCGCGATGGTCCCTACGGCTACATCGAGCATCATCGCCGAAGTTTCTTCTTGGACATGCCGAGGCAACATCAACTATACAGAACGACCTGACGGAATTGATTGTGAAATAAGGAAAGACAAAGAGAGTATGGGATTGCGAGTTATTTGTGAAGGAACCACTTGTTTAGGAGTCTCAGTAGCAGTCTTAATGGTAGCTCTAGCATACATGCTGTAATGCTCTTCTCCCTGGCTCATACCTGGCATACTCAAGTCAGCCAACAGACCTCCGGACCAGACCATTTCTCCTGATTTAATTGTTTCTTGGCGTATCACGTATTTGGAAAGCCCCCACCAACCTTGTACATCAGCCTAAACTTGACCCATGTTCATTTGCCCGGATATGCAACGTACATAGAGACAACATCCCATACTGGCAACGGACCGCTTACCCCCGATAACCCTGAAGGTGAAAGGATCTTTTCAATATCATTCTATCATGTCCGAACCAACAACCAACACTGCAAACTAGTATTTCGAACCAACACTTTGATAGCAAGCCAAGCTCGATAATGTAGCTGTATCTTATAAATGGCCGTGGCCATAAATAGCTATCTGAACTTAATTAGCCCATTTACTCATGGTAGCGCATGTTAAAACGTAGAAAGTTGAGCTTCGCTCTTTCCGGGCATTGTCATAACACAGTGCCTCGTCAGTGAGTGTACTTCGGTGGACGCAAGCAAAGCGTAATCAGTCGCAAACAATCTCTTGCCTTCTTCAGGAGGCTCCCAAGAACAACCTGTAACAACGACAATTCGAGGCGCCGAATACTGAGTGGACAGCTGAACAGAGTTATGAGTCCAGGCCCAATGTAGAGGCGGGCCGCAGAGGATGGCAAAAGTAAAGCTTCCAGTTTCGGCGACAACTGTCCTTGAAGCCTGGTAGACGCTGTAATTAATTTCCTTGGGACTTGGCCTGGCGCCCATAATTTTGGGTACCACGGCCAGTAGGATGAAACGGGCCCCAGAAGAAGCCTGGTTGTGTACGCTGATATAACCCTGTCGTTCGTTCATCGCTGATAAAGGAGATGCTTCCACTGGTGCGGTCTCTGTCGTATCCCAAAAAGAGACAGTTGCGTTCTGGGCTTCACTGGCCATAGTGGTGAGGGATTGCAACTCAATAGATCGTACTCTTGTACTAGGAGGATAAGTTGAATTGTCAGCATCCTTGAAGGGTGTTATTTTATCAGTCATGCCATTCTCTGCCGGCGTTGAAGGCTCCGAGATTATTGAAGGAGAGAATTTTGTAGTCGGAGTCTGCATGACTCTGTCGGTATCGTCCCCATTGTCGGTATCATTGCTACCTACAGGAGACGAGCGAGTCAGTATGAGATACTCGGGCATGTTCTCGTCGACAGTCGTAACGATGAGTTAGTATTGCTCTCGCATGACTGACTCTCGCCTTTGAATGATGAACCTGGAAGTAACAGGAAGGGGGTTTACATAAAATATTTTTCTTTTACATGTCATTAATGAAAACAAAACCCCCATGCACTTTAAGAACTCTCAATACGGCTAGGGATTACAAGTTGACTGGTCAGCGAGCAGATGTCATAAATCACTTTGGTTAACCAACGCCACCATGTCGGTGAAGGATATCTATTAATGACTTGTTTGGGCGACACGGGATGTCATGCAAGCCGTGTATCTCACTTGGTTGACCGCTGAATAGACTGAGAGTGCAGCCAATCTTCTATAGTACCTGTGTGAGTTTGAATCGAGGCTTCATGCATACGAACATTCGCGACTGAAGAATATTTGGGTCACGTAGTCATAATTATATACTGGATGACAAGAAAATTTGAAATGAGTGTAGTTATATTGCGTTCTGTCAAGATAGTAGTTTCTCAAACGATGCATGTAGAAGCGTGTCTACGGTAAAAATGAGTGTGTACTGCCTTCTCTCTCCTTCGTTCCATCTAATGACCATAGCTGAAGTCTGCCGTGTTCTTGGACTTCTTCACACAGCCACAATCGATATGTCAGCGCGCTAATCACTGTAGCATCGGTCTCGCTGGTTCAGAAGCTATGCTGTTCAAACAGCATTGGTGACACGCCACTTGATTCCAGAGTTGACAATGCCAGCATCCGGGACATAGTTGTTCGTGGCTTCAAGGGTAAAGGTGCAGCTGTTGGGGACGGCAGTGGTGCGGTCGACCTCGAGCACATTTCCCAGCTGGTTCATGGCGACGATGGCACCAGGCTCATAGTTGCCAAATGCAATGTAGTACTTGACACGACGGAAGATCTGGCTGATGATGTTGGGTCTGGCTCGGTAGCTCTGAATGGGGATGATTTCGCCACTCTTAGGATCTTTGGCACCGACACCAAAGTAGATGTCGCCTGAATATCAAGTCAGTCAGTCCGGTCTTAGAGCAGGGGTGGACGTAAAGGGTCTTCCTACTCTCGTTGTAATTGGTGAAAGATCCGTCGGAACGGACAGTAAAGGCACCGGCAGCATTGGTGGTCTGCTTACCACTAGCCGAATCATCAAAGCAAGGGGAAACACCATCCGGCTTGCCATCTGGTCCAGGAACAGTAGAGAGGACGAAGAAAGAACCCTTGGGACCAAGAATGGTATCCCGAGAATCCGAGGTAGTCACTTTGGTCAGTCCATCATCACTCTGTTCGGCAGTTCCGTAGACCGCCCAGTACTGGCTGGTCATCTAAAAAGATGCCTTGGCGCTTCCAATCCCCAGGACCTGGACAGATCGCTGATAGACATTGGTGAAAACCTCTGCCTGAGGGACGCCAGCAGGCTTGGGGAGAGACTGGAAGAGTAGAAAAGTCTTGTTCTCAAGAGAAGCGTTCTTGATGTTGATAGTGTAAGTTCGAGACATGATGAAAGAAGCGAGATTGATAAGTCAAGTGGAAGATGAAGAATGTTTTTGTTGTTCTTCAAGTTTAGGTGTGTTTGCGATGGAAAATAGTGAAGGCTTTTGGCCACCTTATATACCTAGTCAGGCTTTCTGGTATTGGAAAACCGCGTGAGCTCTCAATCATAGAATTATGCCCACATTGAACATGAATTTCCCCCTCTGTTCAGACAAGCTTGACCTGCCTGTCCATATCGTACCTGTTCTCTCTGCACGAGCAAGGTATCGTATTCTCTAAATCTGGCGCTCCATGCGTCATTCTGTTAGAGAGACATGACAATCGCTCGCATAAACATCATAGCGATTGGCCACAAGACGCTTCATATGATCCATCAACTTTACAGTGACATAGTCTTATCCGCCTATTCAACGAATTTGGACTACTGATCTTCACATCTCAGCAAGCCATCGGCATGACAACAGATCCTAATCGGTTGATGAAACAGTTGACACGGCTGAGACCAGGCCGACTATTACGTTTTACGTAGAGTGCTATGGCAGTAGTTGCCAAGATTGGGTTGATCTCTTCCAGGCCAACTTATTTCCTGTACCTCGAGAAATGGGCGCTGGCATGAATCCTGTGATATTGGAAGTCGCTTGATTTTCTTTTGCGTGTTTAAAAAAGACAGGGATTGATAGCAGATACTCTATTAACGACATGACCTTCAGATCAGAACCAAGTTCCATCACTCACCGCTCCCAATACTCTATCAGCTATACTCTGGCGCTAGAACTAGTCGATATGACAATATTCTGTCAATGTGATTGCTCGAATTAGGTGCTTGTTTTGGCTGGGTCTTGTGAATACCAAAGTCTCTTCCCGGTGTGACCAAGCCCTGTTCTCGGCTCTCTTTTTCCTGAATTCGGAGCGCTACTTGCGTCTACTGAAGCACTTGTCACATTCGCCCCAGTCGTGCTTAGTGTCTGGAATGTGAAGGGTCAGCTCGCCGCAATATACAATGTGAAGCAAAAGACGAATCATCCATCATAAAATGGCAGAAATAGGGAACAATATCACACATTCCATATTGCATTCATGAGATAGAGTGTTTCGTGCATTTGGGAATTCAAATTTCCAGTGTATCATATGTGCCTGAGTCCATGATACCTAGAGAAAGTAGTAGAAGTAATGGTTTTACGAAAGAAAAAGAACCCGCCAATCCAAGTCTTGCCCAAGCTTGAATTCGCAAAAAAGCCACCTAACACTGATCGTGATTGACAACAACACTCCAGCCCTCGCCACGGTGAAGTGCGTAGCCAGAAATTCTGTTTTCCCGGCCGGGATAGTGCGGAACGTCCGGCTTGTAACACTTGTCAACGATGAAAGCAGCGCCGTCGGCAATATCCGAAAAGCTGTCCAATTCCTTTGTTTCCGCATTCTGGTTCAATTTGTTAGATGTTTTTCGGGGCGAGAATCTGAAAGACAATTCAAAAACTCACCTGGTTGCACCACCAAATAGCGGAGTTGTAGGAGCAGCTCACGCGACCGCAGTTGCCTGGGCCAGGCCCGTTCTTAGGCTTCCCTTTGACATGGCGAAGAGTTTCAATGCCGCTCCTGATAGCCCAGGTCTTGCACGTCTTCAACCAGCCGCGGCAATGATACTTAGAACCGCTGAAATCAGTGCGGCGGACCAGGTCAGTGTCCGAGTCTCGCTCACTGAGCTCACTCGCAGTGCTGTTGTTGATGAATTGTTCGTCGTAGTCAGGGTTGAGCTTACGAAGTTCCTCGTGAACTTCTTCGACGGTTCCGCGCAAGATAGTCTTGTGTCCACCTGGAGTGACTTCGACTTCCCACTCTGGAATGATGACGCCGTATCCTTCCATGGGCGCTTTGAGCGCACTTGCCTAGTGATAATGAAGATTAGAGCTTGCATGATCCAGAAAGATTGACGTGACTCACATGGCCAAGGAGCACGGTGACGAGGAGGGAAGAGTAGCTGAGCTTCATGATTGGTGGGGTTGCGATTGATAGTTGAAGAGTGGTGATGTAGATTTCGAGTTGAGGACGAAGTATTAGGAGGAAAGCGTGACTTTTATACCGATAGGAATGTTTAGGCAATGCCTCGAATCAAGCCACCGACTCTGATAATCACTACTGCTATTTGCATAACCAGGCCGAGTTGGCAAGGATTCACAGCGACTCGGACAAGAAATAGCTGCATGATTCACTTACATGTATTCGTTTCTGATGCCTAAATCATTCCACATTCGACTGTTGGGAGATCTGATTGCCTATCATTCAGTGTAACTTAGACGTGAGGTGCAAGTGATCTTCTACCAAGCACCCTGATGAGACTTCCAATTGTTCGGCGGTCTAAACTTTATAACATGTCTTATTCCACGCGTTGATATCTTTTCAACCCCCCTCTGGTCGTTCAAAAAATCGCGACGCCATTTGGTGGACTGGCTACGCCTCCAGGAACCTGCAAGTATCAGAATTTCGCTCCAAGTGCTACAACAAAAGTGATAAGAGCTTACCTTGAGTGGCACACTTGAGAAGAAGAAAGACCATCTCTTCCTCTTTTCACATTCTCGACTCAAAGCCTCTAGATCAAATAACTCCCCAATCGGCATTCCCCAACCTGCCAAAAGCCATTCATGCAAAAAGAAGTCGGTATTTTGGCAGGGCCATGCTTCCATGCTTGGTTGATCGCCAGCAACTGCAGCGAAACCTTGATCCCAAAGCCATCGGAGGGTTTCCTCTGATGACTCTATACCATGAGCGGGTGGGACTTTGTAATCTGCCAAGGCCTTGCACTCGTCGTCAGAGAGCTTGTCATATGCTCGGACCCAACCTGTTCGAATGAAGAGTATGTCTCCTTGTTGGAAGGTTATTCCTTGACTTTTAGCAACTTCGTTGAGATTTCCAACTGTGATTGACTTTGTTTCAAAGGGAGTAAGGGCGATGTTGTTATTGTCGGCCCAAGACGCATAGTCAAGGAGTATTCCGCGTCCAACGATACCACCACGTTCGACCCAAGCTGCATCATTTTAACCCTTGAATCTTGTTTGGAACTCAAAACGTACCTTGAATGCCATTTACATCTGACGATAGTAACTCATCAAGACTTTTTCCATTGAACCAGATTTTCTCTTTCTGATACGCGTAATGCCGAAATCCATCCCACTGCGAACTACTCTGCGTATTAAATGTCAAAGTATCATCGTTCACTGCACGAGGAGTCTTTGTGGTAATCTCATGCTTGAAAGGAGCACGACCAAAACAAGGTCGTGACATCCGGTTAAGAGGCCAGTCTGTAGAGATTCGAACGCCATCGCGGATCTCGGAAGCAGCTTTTGCCACGATATCGGTGGTCAAAAGGTTAAGCATACCGCATTGATCATTTTCACCGAAGAGACCCCAGGCGTTACCGGGAGGACCATCTTTGCGTAGAGGTAGAGAGTCGAATGAGGGTTTGGTAGACATCTTGAAGTTTTGGTTTGACCTGAAGTTATTTCTCAATGTCGATTATTGGTGTTGACGTTGATTTAAAGCCCCGCATCTGGAGGGGCCGCGGTGAGAATCCCGAACAAGTTCGGAGGAAGCTGCTTTGTCATCATAACGGAATAAATGTTGATATTCAGATTCATGATGTAATGATATTACGTATTCTTCTACTCAAAAAATAATCGAATCCTAAAGTCTACTCCAAAAGTAGCTTCCATAATTATGCATTAAAACCCTCCAACCTGAGCTGGGCATGGTCCAAGTGTCGTACCCATGGAGCTGTGCATGTAAATCCCCTGGTGATCACCCCAGTCGAATTGTAGCGTGTTGGGGTGAAAGATCTTTCCTACTCTCGATCGAGGCCCGTGGGGGTTCTCTTGACCCTTGTAGTACTTCCAAGATGTCGTACTGGCAGGGTTGATCCAAACCATTCCGGACGGGTGCTGATAGATAGGGTGCGGTGGAAAAGAGGGGACCCAATCATCACCGTTGACAACGCCTGTGTATTTCCCTGGGAATATGGCGTCAAATGCGTTGGCGAATATGAGGTTACCGACACGTGGAACACCATAGGCAATGATTTCCCGGATGGTAGTAGTGTGACCGAACTTCTTCTGGATAGCTAATGCAGTAAGAAGTGAGATGGCGGCTCCCTGGCTATGTCCCGTCACGATGATTTGCTCGTTGGGAAATTCCTTGATAGTCTCAGCCAGTGCGTTTCTGACATCTTTCCAACCGTTGAACCAAGCGACTTGCCAGCCTGCAAAGACCAAAGATCCTAAGGGCAGACCCAACCTAGGGTCCGGAAAGATAGGAAAAGCCTGAAAATCCTGAGAGATGGAAACAAGACTTGACACATTCGTCCCTTGTACAGCGACGATTATTCCCAGACTCTTGGAATGATAGATGTTGGTACGTTGCACTGTATCACCGTTCCCAAGGGCATGAAGCAATGTTTGGTCGCCAAAGGTAACACCGGGTGTATTCGCACTACCGCCGCAGTAGGTGTTGTGCACAGATGCCACTGTCTTTGTAAAGTGAGACACAGGGAAGGGCAAGTTGTTGTCTTGGGGTTCGGTCGTGTCGGTGGGGATGATATTAGTGACGTTTGTGAGGGCTGCTACTGCCACGGTGAACAGACGAAAAAGAGACATCTTGATCAGGTTTTCACAGACTAGAGACTGACATATGTTCCTGCCGGGACGTAACTAGTATTTAAATATTGATCCATATTTATGCTTGGACTTTGCAAACATCATCCTCCCATACAGACCGGTGTACGGACACAGATAACAATGTTTCATATTTTGATTATTCTAGAACAGCTGGCCTAGCTGAACACCATGCACGAGCCGTCCCGACCAACTTCGCCTAGGAGTATGCTTCCCAAATTAGAATAGATCTGCGCTTAAAGTTCCACTAGATCGGACGCGACTTTGCGTCGTCCCCACTATCACCACTTTGCTGTCGCACCAGATGCTACCCTTAATCACAAGCTCAACTTTGAATAGATAAAAATGGCGTGTTTAATTAGGCTACTAGAAACAAAAATGTTTCTGGCGACGTCAGGCAGCGCACAAGGTTTAGGGAGACATGCTGAAGTAATGATTACATGGCCAAAAGCTTCTACTTATATTCACTTATTGAAGTAGTAAGCTCACCGTTCATTTTTCTAAAACAGCCATATGTCTACATTAGAAGGCACAGATTCCTTGATAATATCACAAAGTTGCACAGAGACACGTAAATGGTAGGCAGGGTTATTGTTCTCTATTGAAGTTTTCAGAACCTTTTCCAAAATGCCGTCCAGACAGCCACCCCCTTCAACTCGTTGAAATTGAAAGAGTAAAATAGAGAAACACAAAAAACTTCCTGTCCTATCCTTGATAACCTCCCGGTACCTTTGGGACTAGAGACGCCTGCCCTTGATGTTCAACTGACATTGTGCAATAGAGACTGGGCACCAAGATGATCCAAAGGTATCTTGCCTTTGCATCTTACAAGCCATCTGTTTTATACCACTAGAGATGTTAGTCACCAAGTCTCAAGGGCTAGCTTGCTAAATAGCATACCGTTCGTCTACTACCATTCGCCTCGTGCTCTGGCCAGCTCGATTTGCTCCCTGTAGGCCTGGCGATAGGCTTCTTCTTTTGCAGCGACCATTTCCGGGGTAGGATTGTGTCTCCAGCTGTGCTCCGGTTGCTGGTACGACTCAGACCAGGCTTTGGCACCCGCTGTCCATTCGGCGATGGCTTGGTTACGTCTTCTGGCCTTGCGCCTGCGATGTCCGCTCATGCCTCCTCCACAGCATCCCATGTTGATAATTTATAGTGCAGTTTTGAGTGATAGTTGTGATTGTGATGTAGGTCTCGATTGAGAGAAAAGTGAAGTTGAAAGATGAATTGATGGTTAAAGTCGATGAATCGATGCAGAAGAAATTTGGGAATCTTGGGATTGCTCTGCCTTTATGTACCCATCAAGAGCCATACTTTGAGAGACGTGGGAATTGCGGTCTCTGATAAAGTTCTTGTCAAGGTGGTGTGTCGAGGGGATAAACAGTGAGTTGACAAGGCCTATTTCGCTGTAAGTTGTCATTTAGTCCCTTAACTTGACCTTCGGATGAGAATAAACACGACAAGGTTTCAAATTTGTCAGTAGGGTTTGCGCACCGGCTGTATGGAAAAAGGAGAGTATCACCAAGATGCATACAGTGATCGATAGGCACCAAGACATCGACGAAGGTCTAGGTAGCCTCCCGTGCAGCATTGTGTCTTGCCGTCATTGTCAACATGGCCATTCCTTCACTGCTTGACCCGCCAAGGTGCAAATATGAGCGACGTATATTTGAAGTCAGAGAACCTTATGCCACATGGCCTTTGCGTTTCATTAAATTCGGTGGGAATATCGTTTGCTTACCTTTTCATCCGTAGACTTTATTTCAGCTAAAGTTTTAGAAAACATGCGCAGGACTGGTTTTGGGTTCAACTTCTGGCGATGGTAGCTGGAGGATATGAAATAAAGTTCGAGCCTCTGAATATCTTGACTTTTAATTATCTGCTTGATCTGCCACTTACATCCGAACTCTTTTAATGGGTTCTTATGTTGTTGCTTTATTACTACAAATGAGTCAGCCGACTCATCAACCAAGAGATATTGTGGGGCAATGTCTTGGTGCGCAATGCCGTGTTCGAAGTTCAAGTGGTCTACGACCTTGATGAGTTGCTGTAACCACTTCAGTTCGAAAACGCGCGACTTGTTCTCCTCCAGAGTACCGCCAGGCACATATGTATTAGTGAATCCAACGACATAACCCTCTATCTCGTAATGACAACCCGGTCAAATGGAACAATATTAGGGTGTTGTGGGAGGCGCATCCATAGATTTATTTCTTTCCAAGATCTTTGTGCATACTGTCACAAGAAGTAGTATTTGAAAATGACCTACACTATAGTTAGCGTCGCTATTAAAAGAGATTATGATATATAGTTCACCTTTTTGGGAGATGGTTCCGGGTTTGGAGTGTACGCAACAAGGTCAACGTCAGGACCGAGCCTCTCGAGTTCTTCAAGTTCACCCCGCCGCACTGTCTGAACTCCCTCTGGAAGACGGGTGTCTTGAAGAGATGGATAGTGTATACAGTAGTTCTAATCGTCTTTTGGATCCTTGCGTGTTGAAATAATCATGCCAGTGTGCGAGATGTAGAGTCTGTAAACATCGAGAGGTAGTTGACCGCTGTGACGGCTGAGATGCTCGATAGTAAGGTTTTGGTCATCCTGCTCCCAGTCCATGGTTACGGAAACAACACGTCTTTGGTCCCAATCGGAGATATGCCACGTACTGGGACCACCGACAGGAATACTCCCGCTCAGAGAGAAGTATCTGGACTCTTTGTCAATCATTGCTGCGGTGTTAAACAAGTACAAAGTCAAGGGAGGTTAACTCGGCGTGCAGAAGTGCCAAACAAAAAGAGTGCGGGGTTGCTTGACATAACACACTAACGCAGGTACATGCATTGTGATCGTGTAGAATTTCCGATTAATTCATATTCTATACAACTCAAAACTTCTGAGCAGATCCGACATCATTTATTAATAGGTATAACGGAAATTCGGGTTCTGCCAATCCGTCTTGTCATTCCTCTCCGCCTCCAAACCAGCATCAGTATCATCATGAGCCTTGCCAAATTGCTTATCACGCCTCTTGTTCTCATAAGCGCAAAGGAAGTAATACGTAATGCCAGCAGCCGCCATCAAAGCAAAAGCGCAAAGCATGGCGCCAATTCCAAGAACGTATTTCGGTGCCTGTGTGCTGAGGAAGAATTGAGGTCCGATGATGTTGCCAACAGCTAAAGGATACCAATTAGTACGTATTCTTGCCAGGATAATAGAGGGACTACGCTTACCGTACATGATGGCAATAGACATGCCCATAAAGCTCTTCTTTGTAGCACCAGCAGTGTTTGACGAGGACAAGCTCAGCAAGAACACCATGGGAACGTTGTAGAAGCCCATGATGTAAACACCGGCCAATGAGGCATTTCTATGAGTCTCTACATCCAGACTGTGGACCATGATGGCTCCGGCCATACCCAGCAGGGCTCCTCCGATCCAGAAGACGCATCGCAGGTTGGGAATGTAGAGTGAAATGGTCGTGAGAATGGCCTGGCTGATCATGGCAACTGCAGCTTGGGGAGTAGCCATGAGAACAGTCTTGGTCTTGCTAAAGCCATATCCAGCAATGATGAGCGGGTTAAAGTTAGTGACGCCTGCATTGGTGACTGCGTAGCCGAGGGCACCGAGCCAGATGCAGTAGCACTTGGGGTCTTTAAGACATTCGAGGATCTGATATGTCTTGAAGCCCTGCAGTTGTGTTAGTAATAAATATAGTGAATGCCGCCTTCTAAACCTACCTTCTTTGAATCAATACCAGTCTGGTTCGGTGCGAGTCGAACCATGGCAAGCTTCTTCTCTTCGGCAGTGAAGAACCATGCCTGAGACGGTGTGTCTGGTAGAGCGACGAAGACAAGACATCCGAGAACAACAGTGCATGCCCCGTAGATGAGGAAGATATACTACATGTTATGTCAGCATTTGAAATAGATGCGTAGCGAGACTCCGTGTGCTGACCTTCCATGTTGAAAGTGATCCATCAATTTTACCAATAGCATAAGACAGAATACCTCCAAAAACACCCGCAAATGTGTTGTTCCACAAGGCTGTTCGAAGAGGCTGCTCATTGCGAAGATACCACATGGAATTGATAATCATCATGCAAGGTAGAATCGCAGCCTCGAAAACTCCGAGCAGGAATCGGATAGTCGCCACACCAGCAAAGTTGTGACAGAGAGCGAAGAATAACAACAGAGTGCCCCAAAGAACCAGACAGGTGCCGACATATTTTCCAATAGGAATCTTGGTCATGAGCCACAGACTGGGAAACTCCATGGCGAGATATCCAAAGTAGAAGATACTACCTAGCCAGCTGTATTCTTGGCCCTTGAGATTGGCATCTTCCTTGAGTCCAAATATGGCGGCGTATCCCAGAGCGTTCTGGAGAGAGTCAGCGATACACTTTTGTCGCTGGGGGAAACAGGGCTTACCTTGTCCAGAAAAGCAAGAGTCATGCTGAGTATAGCAAGTGGCATGACTACCAAATCCGTCTTGAGGAGGAGACGCTTTGCTTGCGCCTTGGTCAACTCGGGGAGTTCATCTTGTCCGTCGTTTGAGCCAATGGACTGCGGTACGTCCTTGACAGGAGCCTCGTCGGTGTTTCCTTGGGACGACATTATGTATTACACGACAAGGGAAATGCGCACACCGTAATGTTGAATAAGATCTGGAGGTTGAAGAGGTCAGGCAGACCAGTTTTAAAGATTCGCTTTGGCATAAAAATCAGTTTACCGATCCATCGGATTCAGTGGGTCAAACGGGGAGTTTGCATTTAGTTTGTCATGATATTCGTACAAGATCGAGTCAGTCTGTTGCTACGGAGTCCACTACCGAGGAGAGCTATTCTACTTTGAGGTCAAAACGCCGCTTCGATAACGACGATAGGGGAGTTGAAAGGAAATTATTAGGGGAGATAGGGAACGAACTGTATCCACTGTAGATGACGATCTTGGCACCTTGTTATCACGTCAATCTGGCGTGGAGAAATTTGCTGAATTGGTAGAACATGATAGGGTAAATGGATAGCGAAACTTTCAGATATAGTGGAACTACGCCTATCTTGCAACGCTAGAGAAGGGAGTAGCTCAGTTGGTGGAGACCGAGATAGTTAAATTACTAACTACTACGGCTAAACGGATACTATATGCAACTCTGCCTGAAATTTCACTCAACTACAATGAACCGATGATGAAGCGATCTTTTCGCGATTTCTCTCCTTCAAACCTGTAGTCCTGTGATATAGACAAAACACAGACGACAAAATGACGGGTTCAGCAAAGAAAGATGGCCATGGTGGCTCGACGCACAGCTCAGTACCAAATGCAAAGAACGCCTCTATTCGCGTGAGTTGAACCACATCACCATTGAATACACGCAATTAACTCATCAACCAGGTTGGAATGCGCGATGGTGTCACTGGGCACTTCAATCTAGTTCCTAGGTCAGAAGCCAGTGTCTCAGTCTTTGATTCAAACTTTCTCATTGGCGATGGCATCTGGGTAAGCCCGAGTGGATTCCTTAACTAATTTCACCAATCGCTGACGATCGCAAAGGAAGGTATTCGCGCCAACAAAGGCCGTCTTCAATTCGCACGCGAACACATCAATCGTCTTTTCCAATCAGCCAAGGCGATGCATATGGACCTCGGTCTCTCAAAAGGTGACCTTCTTGACTTGATCCATCAAACTCTCGACGCAAACGACATGGGTCAAGATGAGCACGTCCACATCCGACTCGTCGTGAGTCGTGGCCTAAAGTCAACACCGTATCAAAACCCCAGCGTCAATATCGGTCTTCCATTAATCGTCATCATCCCCGAATCAAAAGCCGTTGATCCAAACTCGAAATCTCGTGGACTGAGACTTGCGACGACGTGGGTTCGTCGCGGACCCCCAGACGTCAAGGACGAGCAGTGGAATCACATTTCGAAAGCTACAGATGTTCAAGCTTGTATCCACGCCAACGTCATGAATGTTGATGAGGCGTTGATGCTCGACTTGCGAGGTTTTGTCAAGACGTGCAACTCTGTGAATTTCTTCATCGTAAGAGGCGACGAGGTTTGGGCGCCCACCAAGGATAATCAGATGCAGGGAATCACGCGACAAAAGACTATCGACGTGTGTCGTGCGAACGGAATCACTGTGAGGGAGCTGGACTTTACACTGACCGAGACGTATGGTGCGGATGAGGCTTTTTGCACTGGAACGTTTCCATCGCAGATTCACGTGACTGAGATTGATGGAAGGGTTATAGGAGATGGGAAGAGAGGCCCTGTGACGGAACGGATCCAGCAGTTGTATGCTGAGCTTGTGAAGAATGATGTTGGCAGATCTAGGGATGAGATTAGGGCCGAGGTTGTAAGCCCAAGGGATCTCAAGTGGTTGCAGTCAAAGCTGTAAAGGTACGGATCATCTTACAACACTAACACCATATTCGATTGCACAAGTTATATTCATTCATCACAATCTATT
This sequence comes from Fusarium longipes, assembly GCA_013618495.1. NCBI lineage: Eukaryota > Fungi > Ascomycota > Sordariomycetes > Hypocreales > Nectriaceae > Fusarium > Fusarium longipes. The sequence goes on along the minus strand of JABFEY010000067.1, from coordinate 228,619 downwards.
GAAAAGACGTCCTGGTAAGCTCCATAAAACTTGGAGAGGTCTAAGAGTCGCAGTTGCAGAAGTAATTGTCTCCTGTAGTCATGTCAGTAACTAGTAATACTTACAGTTGTGAAATGGAAAAAAGACTTACCTTCCTGGCTACAAGTCTCTTTGAATTGCTCGTCGTCTCCAGCAGCTCCCATTTGCTTAAGACTCTCGATGCACTCGTCACAGTTGCTGACCTTCATACAGTAACCAGCGCAGTATTGCTGGTTTCTAGTAGTGCATCCCGTGAAACACTGAGCGCCAGCACCTCCAGCAGGTTGGTTGGCGCATTCTCCTGTGCATAGATTGTTGTTCCTGGCAACACATTCGATGTAGGACCCTCCCAAGCAGTTGGGGTTTTCTCCCACTTCTCGAGGCTCTGCACACTTGCCGCCCAAGACTGGGACAGATGAGGCCAAAAGGAGAGAGAAAAGAGTCTATATCTGTTAGATGCTTATAATTTTCAAGAAAGGCTCATTAGTAACTCACCAAGGCAGAACGCATGGTGGCAGAATTGTTTGAAAGTGAAGAGTTGTTGGGGTTTATGGACTGGATAGAATGCTATGTCTCATTGTCCGGTGCCGAGGACAACATTTATATAGTTTTCTTATTCTACTCCCATCTTCAGGCAACATATTCATGTTATCCAACAATGACATCATAGTAAGAGAAGGATCATTCCTTCGAATCCAAACGAAAATATTATCCAACAGTATCAAGGTCTAAATATTACTTATGGATAGTGCAAGCACGGACAGTGGATCACACAAGGCTCAGCTGAGCTGATATGTGATGCTGTGCTGTAGTGATCGAAGATCAACGTTTCAAATCTACCTAGCTCTCGAAGCTTGTCGTTGCTTATTTTCTTGGCTCACGTCAGATAACGCGAAAACACCGACATCCGGAGCAGGGATTCCAATCCGCTCATCACGATAGTATCGTTTTTAGCAAGGCACATAAGCAAATAATGGAGCTTTTTTCCAGTTCCTGATTTACCGTGTTAGAACTTCTGTTAAATCCAGGAGTAAGTACTCCGCATGCATCGACGTGGTAGAGACGTTTTCTTCTGATGACCCTCCTCAACAGGGATTAATAGTTTATTATCTAATTATTAATATATTTTCCCTTACTATATTAATAATTTTTATATTTCTTTCCATCAGAAGCGCTAATAGAATAGATAAATAGATAATTATAGGTTTTTAACATAACTCTCAAAGCGAAATATCAGTACTGCGGTTTATTAACTAATATAGCAGCCGTCAAATATTGCATGATGTTTATCCAGTTGTTCTACTGTGTCTTGACCCAAGCATAGGGACCAGAACATGGCAATGCTTGTTATTAATAAAAGTCGAGTTTGGGGTACAAGTCCACCATGTTAAAAACAATCAGCTTGCTCTCGAAGATTCGAGATGTCTGCGGAGCAGCCAGCATCCATGAGCGAGCCCCCAAATCACTAGGTGTCGACATTGAGTCCAAGACCTCAACTATGCAAAGTGTGATTGCGACGGGGAAGCGGTGCTACCGCCGATCCAGATGAAACAAATATCACCTCATTGGGCCAGTAGAGTCTGTGGATCTAGAAACATCAATAAAGCCAATCCCACCAAGACGGCGTTGTACTGCAAAAGCCGGGAGTACTAAGGATGTCAATCCTTGGATTATCTTAATTATTATCACTTACATCATACATGAAGGTCAACTGGGACACAACGGAATATTTATACCCTACAGAATTGAAATTAAAGCCTAAATCAATCATGGATGTAAACAAGTAGGTAGTCTATATATCTAGTGATGAAGAATATGTGGGTTTTTTGTAATTGCAATGAGATCTCGACATAACTAGCTTGTGAACCAAGTGAGAAGACGAACCCTGCCGAACACATAGAGCTAAATACGTCTCATACCTCCTCCTTATTGATGATGTAATGGAAAGTCTGACAAGCATGATAGACCTACATATTGATTGAGGCAATTAGTTAGATAGAATATAAATACCCATTGACATACTGCAGAAATTGAGACATTGCATCATAGAATTGTATTGTATCCTATAGTATATGGAGTTATGTTTAGATTCTGAGTCAAAAAGACGAAATCCTCCGAGTATCTCTGCTATATACGCGTCATAGCAGTTAAGTACAAGTAGAAAGATAGAGTAAATACCTAACAGGTGATATTTATATCGGAGGACTGGCTTAGGTAAGTATGGTAGCCGGTATTATATAAGTCAATGATAATGCCCTCAAATATTGAAATCTTCATCCCCTCAACATTCCTCCAATTCTCCCCAGTACTTTCAGCACACTCACCCATTCCGTTGATTTTCAACTTGCTCTCTGAAAGGCATGTCTACAGCTACGACCAAGGTATATGGGGGGACGTATTGCAAAAGTTCCTTTACCCTCCTCCCAAGCGACAACACATCTCAAGTCAAAGTCCTTGGAGTATGGGCTGGCTGGGCCAGTGGAAATGCAGAAGGCTCATGGGTTCTGAAAGGCTTTAGGCTGTCTTGGTTGAATGGCGAGGTAAAGGAGTTACGCAATCATCCTCAAGATACAGACGAGTATTCGCAATATGTATTCGATTATGGTGAAACGGCTGACTGGACGGTACAAACGGGATTCAGGGTCGACAGGATTAAGATGACGACGAGTAATACGAGTGACTTGGGGTTTGGAGGGAGAGGGGGCGCAACGTTCCCTCATATTGCCAATGGGGTTCTTGTTGGATTTGAGGGGACATCAGGTTGGGAGATTGATTCTCTATCAATCAAGTACAGAAACTTGATGACAGAACCTAAGTAAAGGACTGAGAGGGGTGAGTCTTTCCTACAGGTAACAACTACCTGCCAATATGCAATACTGCTAACACCTGATATAGTTACCTGGATATAGGTTTTTATCTCTTTGAGTTTTCCCTATACCACACTGCAAATGCAAGGTACCATTTCGATCAAATGAAGTGAGAGTTTATTAAAAATCTATAAATCTGTTCTGTCCTGTGATATAGCTGTAGAATACCCGGCTAAGCGTGTTATCATTTGTATTATCCTGCTGTTTGTCTCAAAGTTTAGCTGGCAGATCTACTGGGCCTCCCGGTCATCTGGTACACGGGCCGTTGTCTAAAGCCCCACTTTCCATGGCGGAAGGATTTGGCAGGCGACAAATGTAACTAATTACCTTTTGACAAGACAGCAAGTGATGTTGCATCATGCCTTCGCAGTATGCAGGCGCCTCTGCGGATGATTCAAGCTTCAAGCGCTATACATACGGGCACTAATCTTTCGCGTAGTCCTGCTCTCAGTCCAACGTTATTGTAACTCCATCCTGGTTTGGAACAAGTTTGTCGTGTCGTACAAGACGTATAGAACTGAAGCGAATTTGGGCAGACCCCAAGATAGGTAGTATCCGCTAAGGGATTGCGGATGCTGCTGCCGGGCTTCTTGGGTGGCGTGACAACTGGTTCTCGGTACTTGATGAGACCCCTTCGCTGCTTCTGGAGAGGCTCAATGATGTTTATCTTTGTGCTCTCTTTTGACTCTTCATCGATTGAGGAAGGTACATGAATTGAAGCTTTAAAAAGAAGAGGGTGTGGTATGCAATTTCTTTATCAAAATACTTTCTGTCCCTTTCCCTCCACCGTTCTTGGGGCTGGTTCGGCGTCTTGAATAAAGTGCCGTCTCTCGTCAAGTTTTGCTTAACGAATGACTGGACGGTGTTAGAGTAATTCACTTACTAATCGTACTGGCATGTACGTACCACGAGTATGATATGCTCTATCACGGAAGCCAGACAGCCACTGAATAATAATCCTGCTTGATACATATATATTGATTTCTGCCTGTGAGCAAATACAGATTTGAGAACAAGATAACGTGAGTTGACTAAAATAAAAATTGTAGGTCTCTCAATAGCAATAGATATGTACAGGCCTCGGCGGGATATGGTGTGAGGATACCATCTATCGTTGCAGGCCAATCAATCTCTTGCTGAGGACGTGCAATTGCTGTGACATAATCCCAGTACGCAGGATACCACCCCGCTGACTCAAAGTCGACGAGGCCTACCACCTGATAACTTCCATCCGTAGGTAGCTTTCCCACAATGATGTTCTTGGTTGCTAAATCACCGTGTGTAAATCTCACTGGAAAGTCGCCGAATACAGCTGATACATGACGAGCAAGGTATTTTGAGATCCATTCGCCTTCATTCTCCCGTAAAGCAAGAGAAAGGGCCGCGGTAAGTTCTGACGATGTCTGAAACGGACCATTTACCCTTGGATCGGGGTCTTCAGTACGGAAAAGAGGGCTGGGCACAGAATCTCCACAAACGCCGCCAATTATAGAAGGCGGCTCAAGCGATCGTATGTGAGTATAGATTGATCGCAGTTGCGACGTAATCGCCGACTTTTCTTGGGGCGAGAGGGATGGCCACAAATATTCGAGCTTGTTGCCAGCAAGACGCTCCATGATCAGATAGAGATGACCAGATGATGCCTCCCGATACACGGCATACAAATTAGGGACAGCAATGTTGTTTCTCTTCAAGAAAAGAAGAGCGTTGCCTTCATTCTCCCCAGTGTACTGGCCATATTTGATAACATAATCTCTTACACAACAAACACCACTTCTTTCCCAGTGCTGTCTTCGAGGAGAAAGCCTGACTTGTGCATGGTGAATCTCCTCGGTGGTAGGCAGAGGACTCGGTAATTGAGCTGTGGAAAAATAGGGTAGCGTGACGGGCGTTGGAGCATTCATGATGGAAATGTGATTTGAATATCGGTTGTTCCAAAAGTCGCTTTGTCATGGGTAGCTTATGAGAAAGATAGGTGGGAGAGTTGCTAAAGGAGGGAGGGAGGTGGGTGTTATTGGGTCGGTCTCTGGGCCGATGTTATTCCTGTGGAAAGGGCTTCGAAACTGGCATCGGTTGCTGCAAGTCGACAAAAATACTGCATTTTCAGCGCAAATGGCGCGGTTGAAGCATCATCCGACCTGCTCATATTCACATGATTGGCGCAGAAGTCGCACCAAGGATAAGTGATGGATGCTTGGTCTCTTGCAAATGAACCATTATATCTGCAAACGAAAGTTGCAACTTGATTTGTTGTTTTGCTTACAACTTCTCAGTCCCCATTATTTGTTGACTTGAAGTTGAATTTGTAATCCTAAATTATGTCTCCTACGTGATAGCCCGTTTTTGAAGTCAGGAAATCCCTGTCCTTACAAGATCCACACATGCCTCCCCGCTGTATGCACCACGCTCTCTTGCCAAAACCAACAAGAGTTATGGTTCCTGTAGCATTCATCGTGTCATAGGTGATGCAACATCAAGCTAGGGGATGACGTACCAGTACAGGAAAGGACGTAATTCAAATGGATCAGCAAGTTTCCGCTCGATGGAATTACTTGGTTACACGTTGATTGGTAGCCACCGAAACATTTGGAAAAGCATGCTTGGCACATTGCCAACTCCTCCTCAGCAAAAAGATGGAAATCCTCGAATGCAGGTCAAGTGGAACCATCCAAACAAAAGATTAGTGACCATGACTATGTGTTCTATGAGCCAGGAGAAGAGCGGGCACCACTGTAGAAATGCACTGAACGGACTGAATGGTATGCTATTCCTAAGCTATGGGAAACGGGTCTCATCCAGATCTCAGAGCAAGACCAGACTGGGATCGATGAGACTGAGTGGGGTTGGGACGATACTGCTCAGCGCCACATGCACTGGGATGGAGCACAACAGCAATGGGTCTGGCAGACAGATTAGGCATTTGGAGTTGTCAAGCCTTGCTCAGACTTGAGGGAGGAATCGTCACCTGTATTCATTTCATACAAAAGGTTTCCTTGTACTGTATAAAACTGTTCCAGATTATCTAAGTACCAGAGTATTGTGAAATTCGGCAATATAGCTCAGTATTGGACACTTTCGAAGACTTGACTCCTGGCATCAGTGACCAAGTCTTTTACTTAGCCATTTCCGTCTGGCTAATCCCCAAAATTCATTCGATATATCGTTGCGCCGAACGTGTCTTCCAGCATCAGACTCCGTCTCTCATCGTTATGCCCAGTCTTCTGTATGGTGACAATCATTATGACCAATGGTGTTGTGAGAAACATCACACCATAGTCCGGTTATTGGTATCTTACTAACAGAGGTTCAGGCATAATGGCTGACGAATCTCTATCAGGAAGGTACATAGCTCAATACCAATGAGCTGCCGAAATCCTGCATATGAGCAAGACAAATGACGTCTTTAACCTCGTGTTGAGTATCTGTACCACGTAGAAACAAGAAAAACAAACATTTCTGCGCTAATGTCCTCGGGAAAAGACTCAACTCTCTCCAACACAAGCAGTGAAAATTACTCGGAATGGGTGACATTCAGCATCAACCGGCCGCGGCCAATAAAGCGAACTTCACAAATCTTTACAATGACGACGATCCAAGAGCTTACTTGACCACTCTTGCACCATTGCAATACACAATCCCTCAACAGGTCCAGCCTTTATTTCAGCGTCTCTACAAGTTGTCCCGTCGAGATAAGGCCACCTCCGCAATACTGGATGTCTGCTGCTCGTACGGCATCAATGGAGGTTTACTAAAACATGATGTCAACATGGAGAGTTGGACAGCGCGCTATGTCGATTCAGAACTCAGGCCCAGCGAGCAGGTCCAAGCAGACAAAGAGTTCTTCTCGAGTCGGGCTCGGTCATCGAAGCCTGTGGTGTTTGGGCTTGACACATCAACACAAGCTATTCAGTACGCTTTGGACGTTGACTTGATCGATGCCGGCTGGTCTGAAAATCTGGAAATCAATGATCCTTCTGAGGATCTTTGCAGGGCGCTGAGAGATGTGAGCCTCATAATTTGCACGGGAGGCGCTGGCTACGTCGGCTCTCGCACCTTTGGCCGTATCATGAAAGCGATAGGAAACCCTGCCAACGTCTGGGTAGCTGGTACGGTGATTCGAATGGTGCCTTACGACAACGTTGCGGCTACGTTGCGGGAATACGGGTTGGAGACGGAAAAGCTCCCAGGTGTTGTGCTTCGTCAACGTCGTTTCGCCTCGGCTCAGGAGCAGGCTGATATCATCTCGGATGTAGCCTCTCGTGGGCTAAACACAGCTGGATTCGAAGATCAAGGCTACTTGTGTGCAGAGGTTTATATATCTCGTCCTGATGCAGACATCTTGAGACCGCCTGTAGCGGATCTGGTAAAAGATTTTTATAGTGCCCATATCTGATCTTGACGTTTACAGTCACTGTAATGAGTACACTACCCACTGCGAAGTCTCCAGATTCAATAGAGAGTTGGTTGTATTTTTGAGTGTTTGCAGGCTATGCCATCTAGGACTATTCCACTGGAGGCCTCAAAGCCCATGCACACAGCCACGATGCCGCCCACAGGCTGATAGGCTGAAACGCTGTAGCAGCGGTATAGAATTATTGTTATCCAGCACACTTCAAGTCTATCCCTACCACTGGCAAAGTATCAAGGTTCACTAGGAGAGAGGCTTATCTCCATAATGACCGCAAACCTCAAGGTTAAAGAGATACGTGGCGCATGAATGTAATTGATTGAGGTGACTTCCATGCTGCTAACGAAAGGCCTCGGCAGTGGAGGCGTTGCCTACAGTGCCTGTAGCTAATGACTAATTCCCCTGTAATAACCGCCTGCTACAGACCTCCCAGTTCGTTGGTGTTCGAAATACTATCATCATCCATCATCCCAAAGTACCAGCAGCTCGAATCGTTTTCACCATCACTTCTTTCGGAAAACGTGGCCCCGAGATAGACGGCGCTGGCGCACGTCAGTGTAATCGACAGTACAATGAACACGTTTTTCTCCGGGACTACTATGCCAGCCGTGCCTTAAAAAGAACGTCACTTGTTAATATGTAACCAGCCTTCGGCAAGGAGCTAAACTTACACAACGACTGCATAAGCAGCGCCCAATGGGGCTTGCGCAAGGACCAAGTCGATGATGGACGCTTTCTCTGGCTCCTTTCTTCCGTACATGTTGCTAGGTTTGAACACAACATCGTTTGCGCGCATAACCCGAGATGATCTAGAACCCTTGAACCGACTGTCGCCAGGTGACCGACCGAGGGTAATCTGCTGTAGAGCCTTGGCAGCATGAAGATATCTCGGCAGCGATGTATACCGCCACGTGGTGATATTGAGTTTTCGGGGAAGGACCATGATGATATCTAGGAACTGGATCTTTCGCTGAAATGCTTAGTTCGGTGGAAGTGCGTAGAGATGATAGGTCTTCGGTCAGCTAGCTAATTTCCCCAGAAGTTGAGATGCAAAGAAGTTGAAGAGAGTGCAGAAGAAACATATCAGTCATCAAATAGGCGGTCAGATGTTGCAAGAGATATGGTCTCTAACTAAGTGTTTACTTCAATGGCGACGCGAAAGTGAACGTTCTCTGCCTGGAGATTGTAACAAGCTTCTTTGTAATGTATCCGTCTTGTATGACTAGGCTTCTGCGCCTACTGCCAATCGTGTTTCAACACCCATTCACCTTCTTTTCACCAAAAGAAAAAGTAACATGTAGTAAAATATTTGGCGTCAGTCACACAGTAGAATAAAACAACGACCCGCTTGTGCAAAGACCACCCACCTCTCCAGTGCAGTGTTTGTCATGTTAGCGATATCCATTTGTGTCCTACGAAAACGGATAACTACTTGTGCCAGCTGTGGAACAACACGTATGACGGTATGATTTTTTCACATTGGTAATAGTGACGATTTAGGCTGATGTCTTTTGTCGTAATGCACACGAACTGTAGTTTAAGACTACCATGAGTGCGGTGACGATACCGCTTTCTATGAATTTTACCTTTCTTTCTAACCCATTCCTGTCAATCCCTTCTAAATCTTTCCCACGCAGCGACTTGGCATGGCCAATACCAATTTTCACACACTTCTCTGCATTATCAGCAAAGAAAGACCTTTTGCTCATTCAGTTTAATCAATCACTGGCAATCATACATGAGCTGGCAACTTTCACGATGCGGTGGATGCTCCTTAGTGACCTCCACTTCAAACCACTTGACTTGAATCGTGTGCAGCGCACTGCTCAGTGGATTATTACAGAGGCAAGAAGAAACAGAGTGGGCCGGGTGGTTATTTGTGGCGACCTTCTGACTTTACGCGCGACGCAGCCAACGAAGGTTTTATCAGCATGCTATCGCTTCATCAGTAACTTGAGCGACATCGTTCCACGAATCCATATCGTACTCGGTAATCATGATCTCGCCTACAGTCATGACTACCAAACGACAGCTCTTGAAGCACTGAGTATTAAACGTCTGTCCCCATCCATCTCTGTTCACAGTGTCATCGCCCGTGAACAGTGGGACGGTAGACGTGTTTTGCTGCTTCCTTTTCGTGAAGAGCAAAGGCAGCTTGAAGAAGCTGTGGCTTCCCTCAGCCCTGATGAAGCAAGCGAAACAGTTGCATTTGCTCATCTCGCGATCAACAAAGCTATCACACAACGGTTCACTCCCTCGTCCAACAAACCCGTCACTTATCGTGGCTTGACTGGCCCGGACCATTTCGCCAATCTAGCCCGAACTTTTACGGGTCATTTTCACAGTCATCAGACAATCTACCAGAAAAGCAGTTGGAGCAACAATAATCCGCACGGAAGCATCACATATCTCGGCTCACCTTTGCAGCTGAACTGGGGCGATCTCCACGACGAGCGCCGTGGCGTTGTCATGTTCGATCCCCAGACACTCCAACATGAACTTCTCGTCAATCCACACGCGGTTGACTATGTGACAGTTGACCTAGAGAGGGTTCTTGGCGATCAAGTCGAAAGGGATGCTGTCACAGGCAAGTTTGTGGAGATTCTGGGCACGCCCAATCATTCCCAGTACATCATCGCTCGCGACAAACTTCTTTCATTAGGGGTTCGAAACGTACGAGACTGGACTGAAATGAAATTTGTTTTGCATAGCAAACGACGACCATCGGGGGGTCTTGGCTCATCAGTACCCGCTAGCGATAGCGCTGTCCAGCTGCTAGAAGAGCCTCACGAGAGCCAGTCTAATGAGACTACAATCACGAATGCCACTCCCCAAGTCGACTTGGATTCCCTGCATGACGTACAGAAACTCGACTTTATTGCGGAGGCTGGTGAATATGTCGAGTCACTGGAATTAGACGAATACCTTCTTCCACATCGAGAAGAACTGATTCGAATCGGACAGCGAATCATACAAGCTGCTCTGGATATAGGCAGTCCAGATGATGACTTCCAGGTCAATCACGAAGACTTTTTGGATGCATCCTTTCGGGCCCTTACCGCGACTTCAGTTAGTAACGTTGCACGGACTTTCACTGACGTCTTCGTCGCAGAGCCCAGAGCTCTTACAATTACCAATTTCCTCGGCGTGCAGGACACCATCACTTTGAACTTCTGCCGAGACCTCCAACGCGGATTGACTCTACTCATTGGGAAGAACGGTTCTGGTAAAAGTACCATTATCGAGGCTATGGTCTGGTGTCAGTTTGGTCGATGTGTGCGCAACGGGATGTTGTCCGATGATGTCCTCAACGATCGTGTCGGCAAGAATTGCTCTGTCACACTCGAATTCGCCAATGGATACGCAATCACACGATATCGGAAGCACAAGGTCCATAAGAATCGAATCATTGTTACGTTGCATGGCGAAGCCCAACCACACCTTGAGCAACAGCTAGCAATCAACGAACTCCTTGGAACCGACTACGAAACATATGTAAGAACAGTTTTACTCAGCCAGGAGAGCGCGGCGAGCTTCATGAACTCCACGCCAACACATCGACGCGACCTGATTGAAGTAACCCTCGGACTGCCATTGTTAGATCATTCAAGCCAGATGTCAAAATCGCTGCTCAAGAACGTCGACAGCAAAGAGACTGGACTTAGAAGTGAAATGGAAAACATGGCCAGGATAATCGATGATCACCACCAGAGGATTGAGGAATGGGACCGAGAACGGAAACAGCATGAGAACGCGGTGGCAAAGATGACTAGAGATCTTGTGAACTTGGTGTCAGTCAATCAGGACCAGGTGGCTGTCGAATCGCAAAGTGACAAACAAATATATTATGACGATCAGTCGCAATCGGTTGCACATACGAATTCTGTTTATGAAATCGACACTGACCTTTCTCCGCAACAAATTCCAAACACGAGCAAAGAATCTACAGTGACTAAGCTCGAGGAGGCTCAAGCTTGGATATCAACGGTGAAAGAACAGATCCGCCAAGAACAAGTGCAAATACAACAAAAGAACGAGACACTGGTACTGACGGAGAAATCCTACAATCAATCTCAGATGATGGAGAAGACAGAACCAGTTTCATGGCTTGAGACATTATCGGAGCAAATCCGTCAAAAGCTTGATACCTTGAGAGTAGCTCATCCTACTGGTGTGCGCACAACATTCACCATGATACGAGCCGCCGTTTTCAGACTCCTCTTGGTGGTCATCAGGACTTACAAATCCATCTTTGAAACGACAGTCGTACCTCGGGAATCGGATAAGAAAGCTCGCGAGCAACTGACAATGCTAAAAAATCTTCGTCATGATATCGGAGAACACTTATTGCGACTTGGAAATCTGAGGCGCGATGAGGAATGGGCTACCAATCATGCCCGAACGATGCAGCAACGCGCCTCTAGAGGTGCTCAAACTCGTAGAGCATGTGACGAGTTACGACAACAGATAGCAAGCAAACAAAAGGAAGCAGAGGTGTACAAGGTCCTAGCCGAAAAAGAGTATCTAACTCTACAATCCTCTCAGGCGGAACAGGACTTGGCTGCTGCCAGACTGAAGAAAATTTCGACGGAACGCGATCTATTCGTCTTTTGGCATTCCTCGCTGACAAAACGTACCCGCCGCTCCGCCTCATCCAAGGCCAAAGGCAATTCAGCGACCAACTTTCGCGAGCACATCCTCTCAAAGTCAATATTTGAGTTCAATGCCCTTCTCAGGGAGGTCGTCACGGTCCTGTACAATGATACTCCTCACGTAGATATGGCGACCGGTATGCTGCGTGGGCTGCTTAACCCCGAGTCTACTGACTTTACAGGTAGTGAGCCCGTTATAGATTCCAGCCTTTCCGTAAGTTCGTCACTCGCTTACCAGAAGCGTTCCAGTGGTGAACGCAAGCGAGTCGATCTCGCGTTGTTCTTTGCCGTGTTGCAGCTGGCTCGGGCGAAAAGCGCACATCGCGCACAGTACGTATTGGTGGACGAGGTTCTCGATAACCTGGATAATGCGGGACAGGCAGCTGTTATGAGATGGCTTGGTGTTATGTCGCAGACTGTCGTTGGTTGGGTTGTGGTGATCACACACAGTCAGTTCCTGATTGAGCAAGACTCGGAGGGATGTATGAGCAGGGTCATGATTATTCGTGCCACTGTGGGAAAGAAGGGCACAAAACTGTCAACCAATGGCAAAGAAATCGGCAGAGACTGAGTTGGTCTTCATGACTAGATACTTCATGTTGCTTTGGCAGCCCTGTGGATCTTGGCACTGTTAGTAGCAAGGCGATTGGGTAGCAATGCATCTTACACCGGACTTACATTGTTTTGGGCATACTTGAATTGAACATGAAAATTCTTTTCTTCTGTGTTGATCTGAAAACGTCAGATTGGATTTATGTGATTCCAATTAGTTGAAGCATCTACTTCGCATGAGAAGATATATTTTTGGACTTATCGTCCTCTCATTGGTCAAGAGCTATCGCCTTATCGCCATGTCAAATTTGGAGCCCAGGCTCAGTAAAGAACCATATCCAGGACCACCACTACCAAGCCCAGATTGCATCCGCTTGGTTATCCTCCAGCCTGGTTGCGGCGAAAATATTCAATGTGAGCTCGTTGTTCGAAACCTCAACTCAACAGGACCTTATGAGGCTCTGTCATATACCTGGGGAGACCCCACACGTCTTCAACCTATCTATGTCGTTCATTCAGACATTACAGATACGCATCAGTTTTGGGTAACCACCAATTGTTTCTCCGCACTCCGGCGATTACGATACCCTGACAAGCCACGTGTGCTTTGGATTGATGCTTTAGCTATCAATCAGTTGGACTCGAAAGAACGAAACAACCAGGTCAGCCTCATGTCCAGCATATACTCTCGAGCAAATACAGTCCTCATTTATCTGGGAGAGGCCACAGAAGACTGCGATCTGGCAGTGTCGTTTTTGAAGGATTGTGATGATCCACAGAAAGACACCAATGCTCTCAGCTATCCTAGAACTAAGTCACTGATCGAGTGTCTCACCAATTTTTTTAGGCGTTCATGGTTCACTAGGGTATGGGTGATCCAGGAGGCTCTGCTATCAACCAATGCACTTGTGTACTGCGGACATGCGACACTTCAATGGTCGGCTATTAAAAACTTTTATGACTTCAATGTCGACAAAAAGTGGCTTCCGAAGTTGCCATTCGTTGTCTCAACGTCCAAACGATTCCTGACAGATACGCATATGCAAGTTCAAAGCACCATGCTGAAAGCACTCCTTGGCTCGAGGCATTGTAGGGCGACAGACCCACGCGATAAAGTCTATAGCCTCTTGCCACTCTTGCAGTCTTTCGACGATACGCTGAACATTCCTGTGGACTATGATCTCTCTATAGCTGAAGTATATATCAATTGCGCCATAGCTATTATGGCCAAGCGAGGTTTCGAAATTCTCTATACTATCCAAGGTACCTCGGGGATTCCAGGGTTGCCTTCCTGGGTCCCAGACTGGAGTATCCCGACCAAAAGGAAGATATTTGACGTGAACCACAAGCAGAGCGTCGAAGAAGAGGAATATCTCGAACCTATCGTACGCCAGGTTCCTGACACCGGGCACGGAACAAACACGACCGTATTACAGGTTACTGGTCAATTATGGGGCAGGATTTCAAGAATTGGGACCTCGTTCATTGCTGGGCATAGCCATCTTCCCTTGGATGAGTGGAAAGGTTTATTGTCTGATGCAGCCGTGATTGCAATTGGTCGGAGAACTCGCTGTGATCAGTGGTGTAAAGACGACAGCCTATTTTGTGCGTTCTATCAGACTATTCGGGGTTTTCACTTGTATATGGATGACGTGGAGGCACACTGGGCTTACATTCAAGAAATTTGGAATGACGCAGTTCGCGACTGTGAACTGGAGAACAGTACATTCAGCTCTAGCGGTGGGTACCATCTGCCATTTGAAGACATACCATTTCATGAAGCAGGTAAAGATATGCCCGGCAGCTACGCATATATAATCAGAGAAATTCTCCGAACCTGCCATTGCCGGCGTTTCTTCATTACGGACACAGGGTATATGGGACTTGCCCCGGAAGAAGCCGAAGTGGGAGACTGCTTATATAAGTGTATTGGCGCCCGTGCCCCATTTGCTCTTCGAAAATCACAGTCAGGTATTAGTGACTATACCTTGGTTGGTGAGTGCAAAATGGAGGTACAGGCTTATGAAAACTTGGATGAAACGGTGGATCAGTCAGTATGCCTCAATATCGTTTAGCTCAGGCAAATTGAATCACTTTTGACGGACAAGATGTATTTGACGGGGGCCACTGACTTCACCTGTGGGTACGGTTGACCGATGAACTCAAAACGTTATGCATCAGTCTGGTGTTCTTACGAGGAAACACTGGACGAAGGAAGAAAGGAGAGAACAGGTATGAATTCGATTGGGTCAAAGTGTGATTTGATCGTGTTCACATTCCTTCATATCGTCAAATGAAAACAGTCGGCATAGAATGCGGGGTCGTAGCTAGTAAGAAGTATTCCAGCTAAAAGTATAACAAACATCGGATAAACCAAAGACAAGACCTTCGCCGCCAAGACGATTTTCTCCGATAAGTAAACAGTGGCCAAAGTGGCTGGTCGAGAAGTGAGGGGAAAAAATGAGAAAAGAGAAAAGACATGTTTGATTAAATCGGCCCATTTACTGACCAATTGTTGACAATCACACACCATACATGCATTTATGGCTTGACTTGAACCATCCTCCTCAAGGCACCTTCCAAATACTCCACAGGCAACACTGCAAGGACGCGTACCCGATACCCTTGTCAAGCATAGTTCCATTAGAAATGCCAAAAGCTCGTTCTGGAGGCTGAAAAAGCGCGTCTGGCTGCTGAGTATACTGTTCTGCCTCATACTCTGCCGATTCTTGTACTAGCGACCATCGGCGTCTTTTCTATTCTCACAAATAAGGTTGTGAAAACTGCCACTTGGCCAGGAAGGCTCTAGCTCGACAGCTAACGGGACAACCCTATTTTGCTGTTTACCTCAACCAGCTTAGCAAGATCTGCTCCTAGGCCCTTCTTGGCTTGGCAAATGGCCGTGTCGATTTAGAATCGATAAAGTGCCCGATTAGCTCTAAGTATATGAGATCTGATGATACAAGATCCGCCCAGAATAGCACTTGGAGCCATCGATACGTCACATCATGCCATTCCGGCGAATGGCGCTGCTGCGCGACATGCGTTATGGCGTTATTTCTTAGCTGCCGCTATGCAGTTATTTACGACAATCTTTACTACATATAGACAACCACCTATTTCTCTGCCGTGTCTCTGCTGCAGACTACCTAGACCATTTATCATCAATCTCAGGATATCTGTTTCACTTCTACCACGTGTCTGAGACACGGGCTTTAACTACCATAGGATACTACGCTACGCCACAACAAGTGAAGTGCATTTATTGCATAGTTGCACCTCACCGAGGTCTCAAGACCCCCCTAGCACGGCCTACCTCATGCGCCTAGGTGAGACGTTATAGGAATTATAATCATTCATTATTAGAATAGTAACACGCGTTTTCTCACCGCTACTCTGTGCATTATGCAAGTTTGCAATCTGCACCGATCACATACTGTTAGTACCGCATAACCTGAGTATATTTGGTAGCGCCTGTGGATATATACTAGCTGGATTCTAAGTCTATTATTAGAGGAATTAGAAAGAAAGATCTGAAGGGTATCTCTCTATCCAATTAGCTCCATAGCCTTAGGCTGCAGGGTTCCACAGGCGCTACGGAATATACACAGGTTATATAGTACTTGAATGATGGGATGTAATCGTCATTGAGGCAACTGGAAAATTTAGCATGCACTACTAATACATAGTCCATGCTTCTTAATAAAGGAATATAATTAATCAGGATAGAAGAGTATACCTCAATGATATCTTTTGCACAAAGCAAGATTTTTTATCCTAGAACAGTAATTGACCTTATTTAACTAGATATAATATTACTTATTAAAACAGTAGTCTTTGAATTTGAAATTATCACTGTGGAAAAGATAGAAGTCAGCGCTAGCTGAGAATGGAAGCTGTATGCATGCATGTCTAAGATATGTAATAATACATGGTCTTAGCCATGACTTGGAGCTCGCGTATTTTAGACACATAATACAAAAAAACGCGAAAGTCTCCATTCCTTCTCACTAGATTATCTACGTACCTAGGAGTGACCTATAGTCCAAGCCCATGAGAAAGTTCTATAAAGGCGAGTGATCCAGGTGCATCCTCTTGTCTCTTCTCATTCTCTTTCAGTCCCATTCCACACAAGAGACAACTACATACACTTATCCTTCTCCTCTGATAAACACTGTCAAGGTAATCTATATCCTATTGTATTAGCCTCTATACATCCTAACTCACTCCTTCTTTTCAATAGATGCCTACTGCTCTCGGATCCTTCGAGTGTGTTGACGCTGGTAACAAGTTCACCTCTCACTTCGACGTCGATGGTTATCTGTATCGCTTCAGTGGTGATATTTCTCCCGCCTTGCCGCCATACCAACGCGCCCGAGCAACTTTGGACTATGAATCTGCCGGAGCTCTCACTGCCAGCCACGGTTTCGGCGGCAAGACTGGCACTCAAGATATTCAGTTCACAACCCACAATGGCGTGAAGATCACCGTCCGATTCCATATCCCCATCCCCATTCCCCCAGATTCGCATATTTCCGGTGTCGGCGCTTGGTCCGAGGACTAAGCCTGCATATGGGCTGCACCACGGTAACTTCGCCGTCACAGTACCAGGGGGACATTCTCTACGAGTATCGGTCTGAGCAAATATCTATATACATGTGTATAGCGACTATACGAATGATGGGACTAGGCCAGAAATTCACAACCACACACCGTTGACTAGTTGGAATAGTGGTACGAATGTTATCATATTGTTGAGAAGACGAGTTTCAGAGTGAATGCAGGTGATATTTTGCAATGTAGTTCTTAACATTTTTGGACGAATGAATAATAAGCTGAATTGGTTTAATCTTCAGCTCCATTGATAGGTTTGAAAGTCATGAATAGAATTGCTTGATCAATTGAAGACAAAGAAACTACAGAGCTAGTATGTGTAAAGAAGCACGTGACATCACACGTGATACCCCGGATGGTCAACAGGCTGGGCGTAATGATACTCCAGGAGCTATGTGAGATCTATGTGAGATCGTTTTTGTTTCCGCAATCTGTCCCAAGTAACTATAGCAACAACACAGCAATATGATCTGATAAAGCTCAATAGAAATCGATCGATGCTCCGTTGGATGCGCGTCCTTGGCTAGACATGGGAGCTTCCTCAACGCGCACCCCAACCAGCAAGCCATTTTCAACGATAGAGCAAAGGATATCCGTCCGGCGTCTTAGAGGATACATCCGCCGAGATGTATAGCGGGTTGCTGAGAAGGGAATTAGCATTTACTTTGGAGGGCCTGGTGTGCGCGAGTATGCATACGGGAAGCTGAGTACCGTCGTTTGTACCACATGTGTACAACGTAGAGAGTCGGAGGCATGGCTACTACCAGAGTAATGATAGCGACTATAGCTTCGGTACTCATGATTGCTCAAAACGAGGAGACGACACAACGGTAATGACCTGGATGAAGCAGAACAGGTATAGAGTAGGTGAAGATGTAGATATAGCCTGTGGAGAGAAATTGGGGAAATATGAAGCCTGCGGAATTGACAGTCAATAACGAGTTGGCACGATCCAAGCAATGGGAGATATGTAAGGTACTCAGAAAAGTCGACGTTCTATGTGATAAGTATAAGCCATGATGAAAAGAAAGATTGTTATTGATCTTCTAACACATGGGTTCCACTCTTTGTCATTCAGATTTTGGCCTGGGCCTATAGCCAGCCTAGCATGGAGATCTCCGGATTTCGGTCTCGTACAGGTTCCACAATTTATTCTTCGGATAATGGACTGGGCCAATGGTAAGCTTGTCCTGGTTATGCCTCCCAAGATGGATGGTTGCGGTCAGGTGATTAACCAGTGAGTGCGAGTTCCGGATTATGGAAAGATCCAATCAGATATCTCGACAGACTGCTGATACGATGCCAATGTACAAGGCCAGTGCCGCTTCTTGGTGTGTGTAACAAGTCTAGAGCAAGGATCGCGCCTGGTGACTGTGACAGTGGCAGTGTTGCTGTAATAACACAGCTCAGCTGAACAGCTCAGCAATGTATGATTACAGCGAGTTGGTTATTTCATATTGTGGCATCCGCCAAAATGAATCCGGCGCGGCCTGGCGGCAGTCTTTTTTCTGCGTAGGTAATGAGAAGACTACAATGGTTGAGGCTGCATTGACATACCAGTGTATTACCTTCTTTACTGACCTCAACCAAGCTGCGGCAACTACTATTCAATTGACTAGAAAAGACTCAGTGCGTCAATAATTACGGAAACCAATTGTGCATCGTCGGTGGCTGTCGGTTGATAGCATATTAAAAGATTATGGTCCCGTTACTGTTACCTACACATACTTGAACATTAGGTTTTGATGCATGGCGATGGGACACACACTGATATATACCAATTCTACCAACAATAGTATAACTTTGTACTGAAATGGATGATACAGCTATTGTGGAACTTACTTAAGACCGTGGCTGTATCCTTCCCATACATCATATCAGCCAACGATAGGATCAACATGTGACATTTGATACTTCTTTGCCTTTCTATATAACTAGTAGCTCAGGTATCTCAAGTATGAGGCATGGGAAGGGGCACATCGAGTCTCTCATGGAAGCCTTTGCCATCTGACTGCCAGCGGGTGTCAGATTCTGGCTCTGGACACTGACGCCCAATCAATGGAAAGCGCTCAGCAAGAGTGAGGCGTACTGCAGGCGCCACTCAGCCAAGACACAAAGCCAAGTCAAAATAGAAACTGCGGAGCCTGATTTTCACCACACATAAGTACGCGTCGTCCAGCCTGGCCTGGTCGTCTCCAAAAATTGTATTCATCTTCACATTCAATCCAGAGCGCTTAAGCAGCTTTTTGCGTATCGGTGCGATGAACCTCTCAAGCACAGACGCAACGGAAGAGCTTTGGCTACGCAACAAATCCTTCATCAAACAGAAATACCTGGTGGACAACGTGTCCCTCAAAAAGCTCGTTCGCATCTTGCAAGACCAGGGGCTCACTACAAAGTTAGTGTTCGCAACGCTTCACTTTCAATAGAATGCTAATGTGACAACAGCGAGAAAAGGTTGGAGTATAAACTCAAAAAATGGGGTTTCTCAAAGAACCTCAGAGCAAGCACTTGGAGAGCTATCGCACGAGTCATCAAGAAGCGCAAGCAGAAGGGGAAAGAGAGTGAAGTCAGACGCAATGAACATATTTTCGACAAGGCAAAGGTCGCAAAGCACATTGCCCGACATCGCCTAACCCTTGTCGAGGAGTTAAGGGGGGATCCAAGTGAGTAAAGTCTTTATCGGTGCCTGCAGTCTAACAACTTTCCAGAGCGACGCTCGCTAAGTCCGGACATCTTCATTTACACCCCTTGCCTCGACGAGTCGCCTCTCGCTAAGGATTCGACACATCTTGCATGATTGTAAGTGATATTAGACGCGAAACCACAGATCTGACTAATTTTCTTCGCTTTAAATTAGTTACAGCTTGCCTTTTGAAGCCCGGTAATCTGGATTTAAGTGCGACTTTATCCATGCCACTGAACGAAGTGACATCAACGATATTAAATTCTCTGCTGAAAAGTGGTCCCGACCCAGGACAAGGTGCATTTCGCGATTTGACAACTGCTCTTTTCACCACAATGCCTGAGTGGGACTTGGGGGATCACACCCGAGCCATTGCCTCCCTATCCTCTGGTTCACCGAGTGCAACATGGCCTGAATATTTTAAGGTCATATTATATTTACTCTCAAACGGATGGCCTCGAATTCGCGAACATGAGGTCGATGCGATACCTACAATACTAGTCACTGCTATGGCAGGCAACAAAGCTGCCATGAGGGAATCACGAACGACGAGTATTACTGTTCGGGCATTTCTTGAGCGTCTCTTCAAGATGGAAGTAAACCAGGCAACCCGTCCACCTCCGGATGAGAAACGAGGCTACACAGAGAGACCACTCGCTCTAACCAAATTATTATTGGATTTTGGTCAAGACCCAAATCAGACCGTACCTCATGATCAAGGTTATCGAGTCGTAAGACCAATCCAGGCGGCTCTTCAATGTGGGAATGTGGATTTGGTTCAATTGCTTCTCGACTTCCACGCGTCTATCGATGAATGCCAGGAATGTGGAGACCCCGGTGGCGTACAAGCGATTCTTAGCAATGGTCTCTCTACCGCGGAGCAGTTACGTTTACTTTTACTCCTACATAGCTACAAGGCAATCAGTGCAGAGCAGATACTTTGCGGTGCCATCCAACTCAACTACATGCCGCTCATACAGGAGTTACTTCAGGCAGATATCGATGTTACAAAAATACACCACGAATGGCCCTACCACCATGGTTTCTTCAAGCTGGACTTTACTCTTTACCGCAAATCCCCATTGACAACATCCTTGGGAACGGAGAACGGCTTATTTGAAAGACTACTTGTGCATTCTTCAACCCTAAACAACCCTGCCTACCTGACGTCTCCCGAGTTCTTTGTTATCGCGGCAACTAGAGGCGATTACAACGCAATGAGACACCTACTCGACCTAGATCCCTCAGGTCTTAATCATGAATGGAAAAACATTGCCCCGTTGACAGCTGCAGTTGCATACAACAATTTACCAGTTGCACGACTACTCCTGGACCTTGGAGCGGTAACATCTTCTCATTTGATATTTATTGCAGCTTCCTCAGGGCTTGAAGATATGCTACAGCTCCTACTACTTTATAGAGTTCCTCTCAATAAAGTCGGCAGGCGTGGCCGCCAGGCATTACGAATTTTTGACCATTTGGAAGACGAGCAATTATATGCCGAACATATTATTGATATGCTCCTGGATACCTCCATCGAATTTAGAGTGACAGTTTCTCAGACAAACTGCATAACAACTCTCATCCAAGCTGGGGCTCGATTGATTGGAAAGGAAATCCCAGATCTTGCCGAGCGGGGATTGTTAGGTCCCTTGAACGCTGCCCTTACAGCGGGTGCGGACCCCAATTATCTAGATAATCTTGGCCGAACTGCGATCCAAGCCATTCTGTATTCTACGCATAAAAACAATAGAATTCATCCATATGGACCAATCGAGCGTGTTGAGAGATACCGGATTGTTCAACTCCTTCTCGAACATGGAGCTACGTTGGTCGGTGGCGAGGTTGTGCAGTCGATTCAAGATGACGATCCAGATCTCAGGGATCTATTTTTCCGATATGGTGGGAGCTTGAAAGATGTCGACCAAGATGGGACAGGCTACATGGAGGCTCTGATCATGAGTGGTCACTTTGATGGCTACGAAGCTACATACGACTGCCCTCAGAGAAACCTGCTTCAGTCTTTAGTCGAAGAACAGGGTGGTGCTGTCAACATTGGAACACTATGTGCAGCTATACAACAACAGAACTGGCGTCTTTTTGACGATCTTCTTCTTCATCCCTTTGTTGAATCGATAGACTGCCACATATTGGAGGGCACTGCAATAGGTTTGGCTACAAGAGCGGGCCAACTTGAACTTTTAAAGAAGATTCTCGCTCGAACTGCAAATGGTCCCCGCATACAATCCGCATTTGTCCCGTTCAGAATCCTAGATGGACGTATACTGGGACAAAACTGTTCGAAAGAGAATAAACACTTCTGGAGAAAAGGATCATCATTGGACCAACCACTTATAAGTAGTCCCCTGGCACTGGCTGCTCAGAGCACAGATATGTTGTGTTTTGGAGAACTTCTTCGTAATGATTTCTATCCAGATATGATCACCGTTGCTGTCGTGACGGAAGGTGAAAAGGCTTCGGATTATCTTCAACTTCTGGGGCAATACTGTCAAGATTTCACTACACTTGCGCAACCGCAAGAACCACTAAGTTCGCCATTGAACATCCCTATTCAGGGCGGCAATATCAACCTACTCGACCAACTATTGAAAGCGGGTCTTGATGTTAATGATCACGATGTCCGCATAGATGACGGTCGTTCTCCACTGCAGCTTGCTGTTGAGTTGGGGAATTCAGAGTTAGTCAGTTATCTGCTGGAGCAAAATGCGGATGTCAATGCTCCTCCGTCATACTATGGTGGAGCTACGGCACTACAGCTTGCCGCCATCCAGGGTTATATTGGCATTGCCAAGACATTAGTTCAGCACGGAGCTCGTGTCAATGCCAGGGGGGCGAAACATGAGGGAAGAACCGCACTGGAAGGTGCGGCAGAGCATCGGAGGCTCGATATGCTAGAGTTTCTGCTCCAGAGCGGGGCCAGTTATTCTGGGTGTGGACGGACACAGTTCGTCTCTGCAGTTCGTTACGCCATTGAGGAGGGGCATTGTGCCTGCGTTCAATGGTTGAAAGATAACTATGGATGGTCAGAGGAAGACGAGGACATTCTAGAGGATATAAGCTTCGGGCACGTGAGGTGGGCTATTCGTTGCGAGAAATGCTTTCCGTTTTGTTGCGATCAAATACACGGCAGCGAAGAGGCTTGCGTCTACCACTATCCTCCCGATATTGAAGACCCTTACGATATGCGCTGTGGTCAGTGCACGAGCGATAGCGGATCTTCAGATTCTTCAGATGAGGAGGAAGGGCAAATTGAGGGGGGGGATGTTATGGGAGGAGATGAAGGAAGAGAGGAAACCCCTCCTTTCTCTCTTTTGGAAGATATACTCTTTTTGTAAATTAGAAAAAAAAACATGTCACTTTTATGGCCATATGTAATAAGTATACTATGCACTATAATTCCAGAAGATGTTGAAGGAAAAGAAAGGAGACCTGCAAATAAGCTTTTATATGAGCCCTTACTATATTACACATATGATATAATGTTGGAAATTACCTATATTAGATTATTGTAGTTTTTATTGTGAGATCTTAAAACACCATCTACTTAGGAAAAGGATGATTTATTAACCCTGATCTTGGGCTTCAAGTCAGGCTATGTTAGCTTGACTTGCCTGTACAATACAATCTGCTAGTGATGAGGGGTTAATATGGCATATGTGGAGACGACGTCAGATAAAGCCCGGTGAAAAAGGATAGGTATCATATACTGTCAGGTCAAATCAATGAAATCCCACAGTCCAGGATAATGTTTCTAACACCGACTATCTTCATATGTAACATTCCATGTGACCTCCTTATTAATAATCATTTCGCGACTGTTCGTCCGAGAGATGTCCTCCTCCGTTATATCGTCCAAACTCGTCCTATCGTTCTCATGTGTTATAGTTGCCTGGTGCGCTATCAGATCTGGCCTCCAATTGCACGGCCGCCCATTACTCGACACAGAAGCAACAGAGGATATAGTCGATGTAGTAGCCACCGGTAAACTAATCTTGCTCAGTTCCTGAAGAGCAATCGAATTCGGCGCATCGGGATTCGTCTCGTCGAAAGCAACAGGAAAGCCCCAGCCTATGTTGAAAGAAGACATGAAGCTTTTTAGGTTGGGCGAGGTGGCTGATAGAAGTGACCATGCGACCATTATCTGCTGCCACATCAGGGCTTTTGCAACTGCGAATTGAGGTTCGTCGGCTTCCGGGAATCGGTTTGCGTGGGCTGCGTGAACGACTGATATACCGATGAGGGGCAAACGGAATGAAAAGGCAGCGATGACTTGCCATCTTCGACTATGGCCTATATTGACGGACCATACGAGTTGGAATATGAGGGCCAGTGTAAAGACTTCTATCATCATGTCGAGTGCTGAGATAGATAGCCAACGTGAGCTCTGTTGTTGTACTTTGGTTAGATGGGCAAATTTCAGACTGGATAGGAGTCTTCTCACCTGATGAGGACATTGGTCGCGGTTGTCCACAGTCAACACACTACTCGGGTTGCAATTGATGAGAAATGATATGCTGGATCCGATACCCCATGCTACAGTAGTGAACATCAGAGCGATACAAAATAGCTCACTCTTCCCAGGCGTGCAATCGATGATGCGTCGGATGAGAGCGAGGACCGAGCATTTCGCAAGAGTCAAGGTGAAGATGAAGAAGATGGTCGATGCGACAAGACACTATCAATTGACAAGTTAGAGATAGAGGGAGAGAGTACGAAGTGAGACTCACATTTGATGTAACTCCCCATTGCTCGGGTGTCGTGATGGAATTCTTCTTACCAAGGCCATTGGTCAAGCCTACAAATATTGTCGTTGATTGGGCTAAATGCATCAGCTACACCGTCACCAATCGGTCAGTATATGACACATCACAAGACTCAAGGTCATTACTCACAACTGCCACGCCATACAGCGTGTCGTCAATCCCAAACATGCGGTATTTGATGTAGACTCGCGCCACAGCCACATGCAGCGTGTAAATGAGCGACAGGATAGTCAAAATCCATATCTTCCCCGCGTGGTCATCTGAAGTAATCGGCGAAAGACCATTCGACTCGTTCAGGTCCATGGTAGAGAAGCGACAGAAGAAAAGATCGAGAATGAAGACATGACAATGTGTTCAAGGGTGGACTTGGCGACTTCTTCAAGGCGAAAACAATCTCTATTGACATCTCCTTGCATCATTGTGGCATATTGACAAAGAATAAACTACGTCTACAGTGATGGCTGTTGGTGATGGTTGGTGATGGCTTCGGGGGAGGCTTGACAGTTAGCCTACCTAGTTTAGTTGGCAATTGACAGCGGCACAATCACACTCTAATTTCGAACTCGGCATTTCGCCTTGATCTGGATCTTTTACCGGAGATAGCGACTAACTAGCAATGATCCGAAATTCCAACCAAGTAAAATATGATCTGATTTTCTGCAGCTGTTGTCTCAGAAATTACTGCAAACATTTCCCAATTCGTGCCTCAATAGGAATCAATAGTGGAGAAACGCCACAGACCCCGATCTGGGTGTCAATAAGGATCTCGTCATACCTGGTGAGGCTGGGCAAGCCCCAATCGTTGATGACTGGAGTGCCAAGATATCGATATCTTGTGGCGGTTGGGGTCTGACCTGTTGGCTCTATTGATGCACAAATCCATGCAGCGTCCATCATTGATGGAATTCGGATAAGATCCTCATGTCCACTTGTGCTGGTTTCTGTGAAACAACCGTAGATTGGCCAAAAGCAGATGTTCACTGACAAAAGACGGTGCACAATAACACATGTAGAGCGATAATATCTTGTTTTTATCACGCCGTTTCATCGGAAATAATAATAAAGTTGAAAATGATCGTCGACAATAAGAACTAAACCCACCAAAAACTAGGGACGGCACGAGGAGGGGGCGACGATCCCGCTTGCTCTAGGTTCAAGGGAGGGACCCAACCCCTGTAACATTGTGCATCAAGATGTGCTACTGCAACAGCTCAGTTCAGTCGGACAGGGACAAGACAGCCTATGGGCTCGGCATACCAAAGAGCAAACTGTTGGATCGGTTCTAGAGCTGGATGCACCTCCGTACTCGAGCATATTTCTCCCGAGGTTTATTTCCCGCTATTTGCTCTTCTTTTCTTTTATTTATCCTCTGCGCGCTTTTGTTTTTCTCTTTCCTACACTCGATACCATTGAAGTTTACACAGCTAGACGCCATGTCCAATAACAGAGACAAAGAGTCGTTCGAGGTCCACGATGCCGTTGGTTTCAGCGACAGCGACAATGTCGACGACAAGAAAGGTACTCGGGCTGATCGCGCCGATATGTACCGGCTGGGTAAAACACAAGATTTGAGGGTTCGTGAAATTGTCACTCAAATGGTAATTTGATGTGCTGACTTGTAACCAGAGAAACTTTCGCTTCTTATCCATCTTTGGCTTTTCCATGATTCTCATGTGTTCGTGGGAGTTTTGTCTAAGGTAATGATCGTCTTAGCTTTTAAAGATCCATTGACTAACAAAACATCCTCGCAGTGTTTCGACTATTGGTCTCGTCAATGGTGGAACAGCTGGACTGATCTGGATGTTCCTGATTTGTTGGATTGGGTTCCTACTCGTCAACACTTCAATGGCCGAGATGGCTTCAATGTATGTATCAGATCTCTGATCAACTTCGACAATGCTGACCTATATACCCTCTCTAGGGCCCCAACGACCGGCGGACAATACCATTGGGTATCCGAATTCGCACCACCGAAATACCAGAAGCTCACCAGCTACCTCATGGGCTGGATGTGCGTACTCGGCTGGCAAGTAGCATGCGCATCTTCAGCTTTTATCGCTGGTACCCAGATCCAGGGTCTGATTATCCTCAACAACCCCAACTATGTTCCCCATGCATGGCACGGGACACTCCTCGCCATTGCAGTTTCTGCCTTTGGAGTCGTCTTCAATACTCTCCTGGCTAGAAAGCTGCCCTTGATAGAAGCTGTCGTTCTTGTCATCCATATCTTTGCCTTCTTTGGCATCCTCGTCACTCTATGGGTTCTTTCTCCCAGAGCCGAAGCCAAGGCTGTCTTCACAGAGTTCAGCGATGGAGGTGGTTGAGGAAGTCTGGGTGGATCAGCACTCGTGGGGATCCTTGCTGGTATCCTACCCCTACTCGGCGGCGATGCTGCTGTTCACATGTCAGAGGAGCTTCGCGATGCTAGTAGTACTCTGCCCAAAGCTATGATCCTGACTACTGCCGTAAATGGCCTCTTCGGATGGATCATGGTCATCACCTACTGCTTTTGCATCGGTGACTTGGGACAAATCCTCTCGTCGCCGACAGGTCAGCCCTTCATGCAGGTCTTCCTTAACTCGACGCAATCTGTTGCCAGCGCCACAGCCATGTCAACTTTTATCGTTGCCATGACAGTGTTTTCCAACCTGACCGTGGTGGCTACTACATCTCGCCAGCTATATGCCTTCGCTAGAGACCACGGCGTTCCTTTTGACACATGGTTTTCTCACGTACCTAGTGGATACGACGTCCCTATCAACGCCATCATGGTTACCTTTGTCACCTCAAGTCTATTGTCACTTCTCAACATTGGCTCTTCTGTCGCGCTCAACTCCATCACGTCTCTGGCAACTACGGGTGTCCTGTCCAGCTACATCGTGTCTATTGGTTGCATGATCTGGCGAAGATGTACCAAGAAACCCCTGCTCCCTTCAAAGTTCAATTTGGGCAGATGGGGTTTGCCGATCAACATCGCCTCCGAGGCTTTCCTCATCATCGTATTTGTGCTTGCATTTATGCCCGGTAACGCCAACCCGACGCCATCCGAGATGAACTGGAGTATCGTCATGTATACTGGTGTCGCAATCTTTTCTGTGATTTACTACGTTTTCCGTGGAAGATACCGTTATGAGGGTCCGGTTGCATATGTTCGCAAGCTCGAGCAGTAGTTATCTTTTTGGATGGTAGAGGGGATAGACATGGTCATGTTAGCATAGGCTATCTTACTCTAAAATTCATTTGGAAATCCATGATTCACTGAGGAAGTTGGATAGTCTAGCGTAGTTGATGCCACCCCTTGCGTTAAGCTTAAATTCATGTCAGCAAATAACCTATCTCTGAGGCGATTATGTCCACGCTTCCTAAGCTTCTCCGAAAGCCGCATATTTAGCTCGTAAAACTCTTCAAGTGGCTTTTCATGGAACAGAGATGACTGGCTAAGGATTGTTTGTTGGTCCAGCACTCAGGTGAAAGTGGTGTAATCATCTATGCAAGTCCAAGGGAGTAAAACACTTTAATCACCCCTGAAAACAACGAACCCTGGTAGCATTCAACCTCG
Source organism: Fusarium longipes (assembly GCA_013618495.1). Taxonomy (NCBI): domain Eukaryota; kingdom Fungi; phylum Ascomycota; class Sordariomycetes; order Hypocreales; family Nectriaceae; genus Fusarium; species Fusarium longipes. Next base: position 200,479 of record JABFEY010000067.1, on the reverse strand, counting down.
CTTTTTCGTTCCGATCATATCAAATAGTGTGCGGTATTATAGACCTGGACCAATCGGGACTAACTGTATCGAATGTACAGATTACCAGGTGACACTCATCTATAAGAACCTTGTCCGCACTCCGCACGTCGATCGCCTCCGCAAATCGTTTGGTCGTCAACACAAGGTTTACAAACGCCATGTATCAGATCACCCTACGCGATGCAAGATACTCAGAACTTCCAGAAATCGCTCATGTCATGTCCAAGGCATTTTGGAACGACAACCTTTTCGGCGATGTGATACATCCTCGTCGAGAAGAGTATCCAGATGACCCAGATTTGTACTGGCTGCGACGGGCCCGAGTCAATTTCTGGGATTATCGCTGGCGATGGATTGTCGCTGTGACCAAGGATGACAGCGGAAAAGAGGTCATCGCTGGTATCGCGCAGTGGGAAAGACTGGGAGATGGAGGTAAAAGGCTTGAATGCTCGTATCTGGATCCACGTACGTCTTTTTATTCTTTACTCACGCTCTCTTCATCGAATTAATTCATCGTGACAGGAAATCTTCTCAAGCCACTATCTTCACTGGCTATGGGCATACACGCTCATATCTGGCCTAATCGAGCTGCTGACCCGAAAAACGAAGACGTCATTGAGCGTTCGTACCCTTACTTCGAGCATATCTGGAGCGGCAAGCGGGCCGAGTCCTGGTACCTTGCAGCAGTGGCGGTACATCCAGACTTCCACGGGAAAGGCGTGGGAAAGAAACTCGTGCACTGGGGGATCGAGCAGGCGCAAGCCGAAAGTATCTGCGCGTCGCTTATTGCTGCTCACGGAACAGATGAATTCTACAAGAAGTGTGGGTTTAATGAGCAGTTTGGCAGGGCTGGGGAAGCGGAAGGGAATCCTTTGGCTGGTATCGAGGGGTCGAATATGTATTGGTACTGGCCACGGACTTAGAACTGATTGATTTATATAAACATGATACTGTTCTTGCACTACATGGGATGGGGAAAACTCAAAGGCATAGGGAAGTGGAGACAACATCTTTCATGAGCGGGTTTGAAGCGTAGGTCCATTTCACGAGAGAAAGGTATTTAATTGAAGGAGAATGTTTTTCAAGAAACATAACAATTAAAATTCTATATAGAAATTCTTGATCCAACTTAAAAGATGGAGTTATCTCCGCAGGAGAAAACACCTCCAATGCCATCTTTGTTGTTCGCAAACAGATCCATCAGCTCAGTGATGGCAGCCCACAATCCACCCGCATTCAGGAACAGTGTAACACCAATCATGGTGACGTTCAAAATTGTCAGCAGCATCTTTTGCCACGACGAAAAGTAAAGACCCTTGTTGAGATGCAGCCAGAAAATAGCCGCAAAGCCATATGTAAACCAGGGGATGGTGGTGGCAGACGTAATTGACAGAATAGAGTCAAAGATGGGAATGACATTTGCGATAACAAATATCAGAGCCCAGAATCCGGTAACAGAGAGAATCCAGGTGACCCAAGACTTGACGCTGTTGTCGGTGACTTGGTGGGTGGATCGCATCTGGCGCATCAAAACAACGTAGACGTATTTGCAGCCGGTATGGCCAATTGAGAGAGCGGTGGCGACAACTGCGGGGAGGACAATTCCGTAGGCGACCTTCGCGGGAATCGAAGAGGCGGCGCTGAGGACGGGGGATGTCGTGAGATCACCAGCAAGACAGTACAAGGCAACGGCCATGGCAATGTAGAAGAGAGTGCTTCCAATCTCGAGAACAGCCAGAGCGAACTTGAAGTCCTTTTCAGGAGCCTTCATCTCAGCCATGTATCTGATAAGACTGTTAGTCATTGAAAAACCGAAATGCAATAATAGACAAAACTTACGAAGGGAATGTAAAGGTTCCAGCGTAGGAAAAGACAACGCGCAGACAAGCATTGAGGCCATCGCGAAATGTGGGGTTTCCAACAACCTTGATCTCCTTCTTCCATCCCTCAGGCGCAATGGCAGGTCCAGACACAGCCAAGCTGACCAAAACGATCAAGCAAGCAGCCACGACACTAACGGCATTGGGAACACCAGCCTTGGAAACAAACTTCATGGTTCGCGGGATCGACAGGATATAGCAAGCCACGCAAGCCACCAAGATCCAGATCACAGTACACGTAGCGTGGCTGCTGAGCGTGTTCAAAGCGACAGACAGCGTGACTGTGGCAGAAGCCACAATGAAGACAACCTGGATCATCATGACGAAGCCGGCCAGCGACTCGAACCAGGCTCCGCCGACGATTCTTGTCATCTCAACGATGCTGACAACATTGGGATGCTTGCGATAGAACTGCATCAGACAGTAGGCAGCGTACCACGAAATTGCGCCGATGCCCAGAATGGCGATGATTCCGGGGACGATACCCAGGGTCTTGACTGTCGCGGGTAGAGACAGAATGCCCAGACCGAGCTGGTTTGTGAAGAGGATGAGGACCGTGTCCCAGCGGCCGAGAGTCCTGTACGTCTTTCCGCCCTGATCAAAGATGTTTCCCTTCTCGACGGTACCAGCGGGGACTTCTTGAAAGTCTGTATCATCTTTGGGTTGTTCGGTGTCGTTATCTGAAGCGCTCGTGTCGTGATTTGTCATGGGCGGTTCGGCAGCAGGTTTATCTGCGGAAGACCGTTTTGTAAAGTTCATGATGCCCATGTTGAAGGGGTATACCGCGGAAGTACGCAGTTGTGTATGTATGTTGAGATTGATCCGAAGGAGTGCCTATATCGATCTCATCGATGTCGAAATGTCACAATTGTGGGAAAGGACAGTGAATTGAAAAGAACGAGAGAGTGAGGGCAGAAGAGAGAACAGTGTGTGCGGGAACCTGACGTTATTAGCGGCTCCGGCGTTCTCCATATATATCACCCTTTTTTTCTTGCTGTTGAGGCTTGTACCCCAGGCCAGCAGCTCCGATCGGAGGTTGTGGCGGGAGCTATGATATGGTTCCGATGGGTACCGGGACTGCATTAGAGCAACGGGTTTTAGTGTCAATCCCGCGCTTAGACCGGGTACCCCAGGCGAACCAATTGCTTCTCTGCATGATTCCTTACTGTTCCAAGCCAATAGAAGGGCCTGTATTAGAAGATTCAGTCAGGAACTATTATTCAGGACAGCGTGTTATTCAACATGAGTAAACCCCGTGGGGGATAAATTGCATTATTACGTGATAGAATGGCGACCTCGTCAAGAGGAACATGCCAAGAAACTGGGATATAGCCTGAGATAGGAAGGTCCTTCAAATAATAGAAAATGAATCTGTTGATGCTCAGCTCATCTGTTGATCTTTGACTCGATGCCGATTGGTTCTCGGACACCCCGGCAGATCCGTTCGGAGTGGGTCACGGAATAGTGGATTCTTTTGCCTCCGTTGACGTTTTCACCTGCACTGAAGAAATGCCCTGAAAATTCCTCTTCAGTGGCTCTTCAGTGGAGTTTAATTGCGTAGTCTTGGCTCCGTCCGTCCAAGAAAATCTGCCCGGATCCGGGACGGCAGTTTCCATTCGGACGTCAACTTATTGCCACCACCGACACGGTCACTACCTGTCAAAACGGGCTGAGGTCATCTAATTTAAGCTTCTTCCAGCCCTGAACTCGGAATCAGTTTGTCATCCATCTTCTCTATTTTTTCTTTCATTTTTTCTACCCAAGCACAAAGTGGATCTCTCGGTGGTTTTCCTTACTCGCGAGAGCATTTCTTTTACGTAGAACTATGGATCCTGCCCAGCATTTACCACTCTCCGATCGGAGGGTACAAGGTGGAATTCTCTGACGTGAGAAAAACTAGGGACTCACTAAGGGACTCTACCAAGAGAAAAATCCTTCTTTTTTGCTTCCACCGTCAATTGATCCTTGCGTTATGCCGAAATCGCTTAATTCGCTATTCGAATTCGCCGACGAGGTCCAGGAGGACGTTTCGTCTAATCTTATCCTGGAAGTTGATCCGGTTTTGGTTAAGCTCGTGCCATCCGTCTTCGGCCAAGTTTCTTTATTGCCAAGATGGGTATACGAGGTTTTGGTGATGGTGTTGTGAGTCGATTAGTGGTGTGAGCGTGGTGGTTGACATTTCAAACGCGGCTTGCGGCGGGTCATTCGTTGCAAAGATTATTAGGTAATTTTCGCGTTTTAATTTCGCATATTCGCTTGTAGCGTTCCTGGTCTGAGCTGTCTCGGATCTCTGGTATGCTTGTCATTCTTAGTGCTGGGTGATCTCCAGGGTAGCCTTTGCATACTTATTACGTCGAATCAGATGATGAGCTGTACTATACTGAACACTATACTTTAGTTAAGGATCAAGTTAATGGGCAAAATGGAATGATTCATTCTCCTCCCTACATGTTATCACGAATCGAGAACCCGGTCAGAAGGGATAAACAAGCGCGGATAGTTTTTCGCTGGCTTATTGTTTACTGATAACTCACGTTTGCATGTGCAAGCATTTCGGCCAATTAGGCGCAAGGTAAGTGATTGTGAGAGATTGATGAGATCACGTGATCTTTCACGTGAAAGTCTTATATGGCTGAGCAGTGGTCATAGATGTGCAGGCGAATTAACCAAGGCTGAGTAACCTTGTAATTCAACCAACAATTTGATTAGCAGGGTCTTGTTTATCGACTGGCACAGAAGAGCCCAAAAGACCACGTTGTAATAAACAAAAACCTCGTATTTATGTAGTTGAGGGGTCATGAGCAAATCTACGTGTGTAACCACAGTTTTCAACACAGCCTCCACTGAAGTGCCACAAGGCACAACTCAGTTGTTTTGCATGGTAAGGCAACCGCATAAACCAGGCTGTGCTGTGTGACATCATTGAGAGTTTTTGAGGTATTAAATCCAATCCTCTGGACAATTGACAGACTTGCATCGATCAATGTAAAAGGACCCTAGTGCAAGAATGGATGACCCAGTCGGAAGAGCATATAGCAATCCCCATCCATCACGTTCACGATCGATGCCCTCGTTACGGCCACGCTCTGTTCCCGGGCGGCCGGGAAGGTCGCTTTTCCCGTCACCACCAAGGTCAAGATCGCGTTCCACATCGTCAGAGAGGAGATTTTTGCAGTTGTTGCTACTTTATGCGCTTATGAGAAAAAACGAATCTTCATCGACGTCGTCAAGAGCTTTTTCTAGATCAAGAGCCTTTTCCAGATCAAGAGCTTTTCGCAGACCAAGAGCTTTATATAGACCAAGAGCCTTTTCCAGATCAAGAGCTTTATCTAGATCAAGAGCCTTTTCCAGATCAAGAGCTTTTTCGAGATCAAGAGCCTTTTCCAGATCAAGAGCTTTTCGCAGACCAAGAGTATACCTTCGGTATCCTCAAAGGAACATCTCGAGTAGTGGAAGAGGAAGACATCGGCATCGGTTCACGCCATTAAAAAATTTACCCAGATCGAGAACACAGTCTCAGTCGCGTCTAACAACCACTTCGAGTAGCTCATATTCAGCGAGCAGTTCTTCAATAAAGCACTCTAAGAATATTAAGAGTGATAAGACGCGTATTCCTAGTACATTACTCTCGAGACGTGCTATCATCGCTCTAGGATATCCCTTCTACGAGGAAGGAAACACCATTGTTATTCAGAAGGCACTTGGGCAAGACGACATAGATGAACTATTCAAAGTGAGCGAGGAGTATATGGAGACTGATAGAGAAATCTCACCGGTGAAAGACGAGGTACAGTATGGGTTTAGCCGGATTCCGATTGATGAAGATGGTGATATCTTCACATTGGGCAAGAACGGGCATTCCAGCAAGCGGTCTTGGGTGAACCAAACCCTGGTCTCGGGGGTGCTTGAGTTGAATCCAAATGGACCGCAAGACAATGGCAACTCCATGAAGTCGGAATGCTCTGACGAACAGAAAGCGTGGACAAAGCCAGAAACACTCTTGGAAGATGGTACTATCAGTGCACGATTGTTTAACATTCATGCAGCAGAGTATTACCGGGACCAAACTGAATCTCACATAGTTACACTATTTTGTCCGAACCGTCCCTATGCTCCGATGGAAAAGGCTAATCTGGTCAAGATGCACTGGTTGTAAGTGGGACAAGGCAGTTTCTACATAATTGCGGCTAACACATTGTGATCTTCTGAAAGACATTTAAGAAGCAGTCATTTGAAGTTAAGAATCCTGGAGGTAAGACATCTACCTAGCGAGCTTGGTATTGTCATTTGAATCATACTGACCACCAATCTTAGGACCTCGTCACCAGTTGCCCATATATATCACCAAAACTCAAATCGATTGCGCTCAGCATTTTACTAGAAGTGGACCGTCGATGCTCTGTGACATCTGGAACGAGACCGTATATTGAGTCGGGGATTGTTTTAAGGTACATTGGACACACTGCCAACAGTTCTCATCTGTACGAGGGCGATACTACCTCTGATACCGATCCTGTTATCTTCATTTCAACACCATCCATGGCTGTGCCCGGGCGATCTTCTACTACGAGTCAAGGACACAACCGCCACTCCAAGACTCTTCTCGAATTCCTATATGGTTATGAAGCTGGAAGTATACGACAAGCGACGTTTGGCGCCCCACGGCTCAAAGAAGAAGGGGAAAGAGTTTCAAGAACTTTGCAAGTTCCAGAAACCTGGTTCTTGCTTATAGGTCCTGGTTAGTTTCGACACCGATTCTTTGCTGTAGCCGTACTCACAAAATTCTAGATGTCCTAATCAGTTCGTCAGAGCTGTCCTGGGAGGAACTGACTTCCAGTAGTATTTCTGTTGATAAAATGGTCTTGGGATCAAACCCTGATATCTACACTGTTCGAGTTGTTGACACGGCTAGAACGTGCAAGTACCACGTTGTTATTGAACGTGATTGCAACTACGCGGTCTGTCGTCATGGACCCCTCTGAAATGTTGAATCGCGTCTAACTTTTTACAGAACTTTCTCAGGCACGCCGTTGGGCTTGCAAAGGATGGTGAATCGAATGCAGATATGTACGTCTTGATCGATGAACAACAGCGTCTCATCCAACCTCAAGCTTGGCTCGATTTGATCGTTTCGGGGGAAGTTGAAAACCATATCTTTGGTCTACAAAAGAAGGCTCCAGAACCCGCATTACAGAACAACAAGGGATTCCTGGCCCTCTCTGCAAAATTACTTGAGAGCGAAAAACCAGCCGATGCTATTTCTGTTGCTAGCAATCAGTATGTTGAACAGCTTTGCCATACGTCTATCAATTGCGCTAATTCACTGGCAAGGCTTCAGATACTCTCTCCCGCCGATCATGTTACAGAGAGCGCGGATAAGTTGCCTTTGGTCATAGTGCCGTCAAACGAGTTGAAACTACTCTCTTCAGTCCATTTGGGTAACAGCCAAAGGCAGCTCCATCGTGAAGATGACTTGGCCATCCCTGGCCATCTTGCAAGGCTCTTTTCGTCTACTGCGGATCCTCAAAAGCCCTCTGATTTCTCTGGGCTGAATCGAAACATGGCCAGTCTGCCCGTGGTGAAGCATAAATCAGCAGATGAGGGAGAGGTAGGGCTACCCTTTGATCTCATATCCATTTGTTAACCCTTGTTAAAACTCTAGATCTCCGATGCCTCCGAGGCTGTAGACTCCCCTAAAGTCATCGCTGAAAACGCACCTGTACAACCTACTGTCCTGGCGCCGACGTCCTCTGGAAATGATCAGACTGAAGGGTCGGGCATCGAGCCCTTTGCTGACTTGTATCAGACCTTGTTGGATCGTAACTATGTCTTGAAGCACCATAGCGGATCCGATTGGGATTACATCTTTGTTCCAGGGCCTGATCGTGACGATGACATCGACTCGCTCAACTCTATCGCCTCGTCGTCAGAACCTGAGTCAGGTATCGATGTCGATACACATACCAGTGATCGCGTTTCAGTCTCGAAAGATCTACTTTCCCATAAACAGCCTCTGCCGAAATTGCGTGCTGCAAGTACCATGGATGTCAATATTGTTCCATTCTTTACCTGGCGGCTAAGCTTGGACAGAGACGAACGAGCACCAGAGCATAATGACAAAGCCTTGGTCCAGCTGTTGAACAGAATGCATGGCTCACTTACTAATAGCGATTTTGGGAAGTATTATGCGTGTGCCTTCTCTTGTACGAGAGAGGATGTGGTAAGACGATGTCGAATGTTCGATTCAGTCCTGAAAAAGGAACCGATGTCCAGGCATTATCAGACCTTGTTCGACGTAGTGGATATCATCCTCTCATTCTTTCTTCCGACGTCAGGTAGTCCCTCTGCTCATCCCATATGTGGCCGTTTCTGGGGCACAGTGGATTCAATACTGCGTGTAAGCTATCCGTCAAAGGTTGATGAGCATTTTGTTGACATTCTAAATAGCATCTATACTTCTCCTCGGTGACGTCACAACACCTGATGCGATCAGCTTACGTTACCGTTTCGCCATTGCTTTCATCTATAACGAAGGACGACGACGAATCTTCTTCTGTGCAAATACCTTCCGGTGGATGTAAGCACTGCAGGGAGCACAGGAGATACACTTCGCCGCACCGAGCTCTTAGCCATATACACGCTGATCATCTTCAATGTGCATATTCTTTTGATGGATCGAAGGTCGTGGATGATCCATGTCTTGGGTGGGTTCAATGGCACGATGTCGACGATGACACAGATGAGAGTGTGGTATCACTTATAGCCGCACTCATCGAATCTTTGAGTGATATCCGCGACAAAGCTCATGATATTCATCTTTCCGTAAGTGGACCATCAGAAGAGAGTAACACAGCAGAGTACAGGCCACATCTTCTAAGTAACCTCGTCCATTGTTTTGAAGATATCATGGGCAAGCTTGTCCTGTCTGCTAAGGAACTGTCTTGGATGAACCGAACGCGTTTGCGACACATGGGAATGGGCTCCAAAGTTCCTACACCAGTTCCCCTATGGACTATTCGCAACCAATGCAAAACATTAGACAGGACACTTAAAGAGCATTTAAACTTGGCTAGACGAGATGTCATGGTTTTAGGAACAACTCGTGGCGATATCGACCGGCTTATCGTTTCCCCCATCGGCTCAGAGTTCCTGTTAGCTACGCTTCTTAGCAACCTTCAAAATAACACAATTCTGCAAGGCACCAACCAAAAGATGGATATTGTCAAGCATTATCGTAAAGTTTCGACAGGACTTCGATACGGTGCTGTGCGGGATCCGAAAAGACAGAGGTTTTTGGATATTTCGGCCCTTGAGGAAGAACTGGATGCTATACACTCTATCCTGGAAGTTCAAGGGCGCACGGTCGAAGCGTATAGAAGAATTCTGGATCCAGATTTCTTCAATCCTGGTACTACTGACTGGGCCTATCTGGAAGATCGACGGGCGATGTATCCGCTCGAGAAGACGCTCCTGAATTCACAAACGCAGAAACTGGCCGAGGACAGCAAGACGCTCGAGGTACTAAAGCAAATTGCCCAGTCCACCAGGCATGATATGAAGCAGGTCATAGAGGTTCTTGAAGAGGGCCATGGGAAGGCCATTCGTGTTTTCACATTCGTCACGCTATTCTTCCTCCCACTGTGAGTCTTATAAAACATTCCGATTCATAATCGCCAATACGGAGGATCTAACCTTTACAAATAGATCATTTGTTACAAGCTTTTTCGGTATGAACACAACAGATATCAGAGACACGGAGTGGAACCAGACAATATATTGGTCCTCGGCAGTGCCTGTGACTGCATTGGTTCTGGCTCTAGCTCTTATCTATGGATACAAATGGGACGAGGTCACAGGGATGTTTGCGAAGATGTTCACACACCAGCATTCGCCGAGACTTCATGATATCTCGGAGCAAGATCTCATGCCTTTGATGGGAGAGAAGAAGATTGGAAAACAGCAACTGTCTCACGTCCATTCAGTACCCACTTCTCGCGCGCCTTGGATTAGCGGATTGGCACGGGTAAAGAAACGTGGAAAGGCACAACATAGTGATCAAGACGTGCAAAGGCGAGAAACATTTGACAGTCTTTTAGCCTGATTGTTTGCTCATATAGGATCCTGTAATCTTTACCTGTGTTCCTTAAGAACATGATTTTCTTTCCAACATATATGAGCTGATGTATGCTTTTCGTCCTCTGTTCCAAGTGTTTCCAACATTGGAAGAGGATGCATAAACCTGGGCATTGAATGAAGGAGGTTCAGGAAATAGGAATTATGGACGACGGCCGCGAAGGACAACCGAACGCTAATGAGGGGACTGGTAATGATGACGAATTAGATGAAGATGAGGAGGAAGAGGAAGAGGACGACGACGACGACGATGAATAAGATATATGCATCAAAGAGCTTCGACCATGCAGTTCATGCATGGGGGCCGAGTTTCTCAAGATGGATTGTTGATATTATATTTTAATCAAAAGATTATCTGTACAAGAAGCTCCGGTTAAGCCTCAATGATCTGATGCTGGCTATGGCGGTGTGATTCGGGCCGTTATATAGAATGATCCACAGTTCTTTCACACTTGTTAAAATATGCTCCGTCAATCTTTCCTTCACAAACACATTCGTGTAAACACCAACACAGACAATCCTCTTTGAAATCCTCATCACTTCATCATGGTTAACAAGGAAGTCCAAGACAAACTCAGGGCCTTTGTCGCTGAGCGAGACTGGGCGCAGTTCCACACACCGGAAAACCTCGCCAAAAGCGTCGCCATAGAGGCCGGCGAGCTACTAGAATGCTTCCAATGGGGCGCTGAACCAGACCAAAAGAATGTTCAGCAAGAACTGGCCGACGTCTTGACCTATTGTCTACTCCTCGCCGACAAAATTGGAGTTGATCCTGACAAGATTGTGCTGGACAAGCTCGAAATCACGCGCAAGAAATACCCCATCGAGAAAGCCAAAGGCAGCAGTAAAAAGTACGACCAACTCGACAATGACAAAGCTTGAACTCAATAAGAATATCATCGTGGTGCGGAGGAACGATGAGCGACCAGAACCGACTCTACCAATCGAGAAGCTTTAGATGTTGCGCAGATAGAACAATACCCATTGATCGAACCATTCTTCTTTTGGAATATCGTGTATCTTGGGAAGATAAACCTCTGTCCATTCCGCTTGAAGCCCATAGTCAAAGTTTGCTTCCACTATACCGGATCGAGTTGCTTTGGCATACTCCCAGTACGACGGTAACCACCCAGCCTGGCCAAAGTCGATAATTCCAATAACCTTTGGGTTGGGTCCAAGTGAGATGAGGATGTTAGGGGGAGAGAGATCGCTATGAGTGAAACGTATTGGCAGGTCTTCCTCGATTTCGATTCTGCACGCGGCGTGGAAGTCCCGTAAAGCGTTGACGCCCATATATGGACCACAACGTTCACGTTTCTTAGCAACGAAGTAGTCGGTCAGCGGTGTATTCCCTTCACCTCCTAAGATTTCAATCAGTCTTTCATGCTTGCTTGGATATAGTTTCAAAGTACTCACCAACATAGGGTTCTGGCTGGGACCAGCCTCTCCAAGTATTGACTATAGACCGTAGCTCTGCACAGACACTCTCACGCTCGGTCACATCCATATCCTTGAATCTACTTTGGAGCGTATCGCCAGCAAGAAGATCCATGTAGATGAATCCTTGCCCGTCATCTTCTGCCCAAGCAAAAACCTCTGGAACAGCGACAATGCCCTGCAAGTGCTCGTACGCGAGGCGCTGAGCCTCAAGCTCTGCGGCCTCAACTAATGTGCCATATTTGACGACTAGACCTATAGAGGAAATGATCAAAGGTATGGGGCGATCAGGAACTTCGGCGCGGTAGTGGCCTGTAGCCCTGTTTAGAAATCTCACTTCTGCAGGCGAGGGTAGCTGGGGAGCCCGAGCCTCGCGGAAGAAGCTGGAATGAGAAAATTGTTTGAAGATCGGACTTGTTGCAGGCATCGCATTTGAGCTTGAGACAGTTTCCGGTTCCATGGGTGACAAGAAGGTTTTTGAAATCAGTAAAAGAGTTCGTTATTCGGTCTGAAGGACAATTTCGTGATGTTGGCAGGCGCTTAGTTCTTGTCGTTGGTTGGTTGATAGTAGTGGGACAGTAAGCTTAGAATAGATGATCATGCTCCATCAATTGTTGATGAAGTTCGAACTCATACATTAATTGGACAGGAAACTGATATGTATGTATTTAGACTCTTCCAAGGAATAAAAAGATAGGGAGAATACCTTCAATACTAAACTTGTAAAATAGCTACTACGTGGTTGATAGTAACAATTTGTTATGTATTTCTCCACTAGAAACATCGCATTGCTTTTTGCTCTTAGTTATACTTACCTCATACGTGGCTACATATGAGCAGATATCTGTTTCTCAAGGCTTAGTAGCAATGGGCTTATTTCTGACGTGTGTTATGATTTATTGATGATTATGGGAGGATGGCACTAGAGGTTACGTTTCCCAAAAGGGTCAAAAATGCAGCTCCGCTGTCAGAGCCAACTTTCTCACATAAGCCAAAAATGTCACAAAGAGGTTACGAGTGACTGAGATCAAAGACTCACTTATTGTGGTGGGTGGCTGATAGATGAGAAATTCAACTATATAGTAGTGAGCCTTGTCTCATCCATCTTTTTCAGCAATCCTCAACCATTGTCCTTCATCATGGCCGATTTCCCAACCTATGCTAACCAAAAAGAATGGAGAGAGATACAATCCTTTCTCCCCAAACGTTTACACTTTACACCTGATCACTCTCCAACCGAAGAGGTATGGCATCATCGGGGCCATGTGCTTCACCTGGACAGATGGCGAAACCCTTCTGCGAGTGTCCGTCTGATAATGCACCATGGAATGGGAACAAACGGCCGTATGATGTCCATGCTTCTCGGCGTGCCTCTTCACGAAGCAGGTTTCGAACTCGTTGCTATCGACATGCCTGGTTATGGCTGCACTGTCCCAGCCAAGGGTTACGTGTGGGACTTTGACGACTGGGTCAAGATCTCGAGTGAATTTGTTGATCACGAGTACGAACACGACGATAGGCCTATTGTACTGTATGGACTCAGTGCAGGTGGTGGATTGGCATTTTGCTCGGCGGGGTTGAACAGCAGAGTCCAGGGAATCATCGGAATGTGCTTCATGGACATGCGTATTCAGGCTGTGGCGGATGCAGCCTGTCGAAATCTCGTCATGAGTCGCATCGGCGCGCCGAGTAGCTACATCATGAATAGCATAGGTCTGGGCTGGCTCACCCTGCCCATGTGGTTGACGGGTCGTATGTCTACGCTGGTCAACAACAAAGAAGCTTTGAGGGCATGTTACAGAGATAACACATCCGCCAATTCATGGGTGTCAATGAAGTTCTTGGCATCATTTGGTTCCTATAAACCTGCCAAGGAACCAGCTGAGTTTGATGTCTGTCCTATTCTTCTGACGCAGCCTGCTGAAGATCGTTGGACTCCACTGTGGGTTTCGGAGGCGTATCTGAAGGACGTCACCAAGGTTCCGGTCAAAAAGGTCATGTTGGAGAATGCCGGACATTATCCCCTCGAGGATCCAGGGTTGCAGCAGATGAGTGAGGCGATCGTTGCATTTTTGAAGGATATTGAGCAAAATTCGTGAGTATATATGGACAGTGTAAATTAAACATCTTGTGGTGTTGTACATCCAGTTGCAATCTCTGTCGCCTTTAACTCTGAGGTCTAGTTGAGAGTATCTATATTTGGTAGCAAAACTCGCTCTATCGCGTTATTCTCATCCATGTTTTGGAACCGCTATTTGATCATCTCAACACCAGCGAAAGAATGCAAAGCAAGAACACAAGTCTGATATTCTAGTGATAGCAGTTTAATTTCTGCATATCTGTAATCCTTCAGAGTTGCCAGGTGGAAGGTTTAGATGCCAGCTTATTTAATCACAAATGCCTACCGTTTCTTAGCCAATCAGAAAGTATTGCATGTGAGGCGGGGCTTAATACTGGCTGTGAGACAAATGAAACATGACGTCTTTTATATCGAATTTTGAGTATTTCTAGTGAATCTCATGCTTTGTAGATGACTAAATAAAGATGAGGTTGCGAGTCCAGCTACCCTGTAACCTCTGATGAACGTGTGTTGAGATCGACTCTGAAAATGAGCCTTGCCAGGCTTGCCTAGAAAATCAACGATGAGAAATTAAGGTTCGCCACAATAAATCGTCCAATCTCAATTCCCGACGCGTTACCAACCCCTGATCTAACTAGTGCTTCTTTCGGACGCCAAGGAAACCCCTTCTCTGAAAGACAAATCATAACATCGGCTGAGAGGAACATGGACGGCACTGCCCCAGACTAAACCTTTTTGAGTAGCATGTCACGATGTTATAGTGGAACATCATTTTATTAAGCATGGAGCTAAAGCGTAGATCTCGAGAATGATGTTTCGAGTCTGCGGATGATATCAATCATATCTGCCGTAGATTACAAGAAAGAAGATCATTATCAAGTCTCTTCTTCCCGTCTTAATTGTCTGGATATGCTGTATCAAAAGTTCCTTTGCGCTTGGCTGTGTGAGGCAGAAACCAACAGAACATCGCAAGGATGAATACTAAGCTAAGACCTTTAAGGCAATTTTGTAGCCAACCAACCGACGTATCCTTGAAACTTGATACGAAAGAGCACATAACATGTGGAATTTCCAAAGTGTTGGTCCAACAGATCGTCAAACACAGCCTCACACGGAGCCGATATCCGCATCATTCGATCATAAACAGTTAAAACTCGCTGGGTCCGAATCCTTCAAAGGATTTTTACCCCGGTCATCTGCCAAGCTCGGTGATAATGCTCCAGCATGCCAAGATTCCTTGGCTTTCTACCCCGTGGGATTAGGATCTCTGAGACAAAAGAACACTATCCCTCTTTGTTTCCCCCCTTTACAATGCGACTTTCCTATGACAAGTACAACTGTTTTCACTCGTTGAGGCGTTTCTTTGAGGCTCTGCTCAGTTCAAATTGACGTCCACTCGGTTTTGCGTTACACTTGACTCTCCCCATGGCACGATCCAAAGTTTTTGGTCGGTCTCTGATACAATAGTGATGTTGGCTTCCAGACGCGTTGACCCGGCGGCGTGCCACGCTGCTGGAGCCATACTCTTCACCACCCTCGCTCAATATGTTCAACCCAAAAGATCAGAGCTACTATCTGAGATACTTTGCTGGGGTATCCTCCCTCTTGTTTTTAGGCTGATTTCACCTGCACAATTTCTCCCCACGTCGCCGACAGGACCTTTGAATGAACCGAAAAAGCACGAGCAGTCAAAAGTATCACAATGGCTTATCGCGGCTGCTGTTACCGCATCTGCGTTCTATAGGGCTGAGTGTAACGCCATTGGCTTCTATGTATTTCGACCCAGTAATCTTTGTTCGACTAGGGAACTACGCTGACCTCGAGGCAGCCCGCCTTGACACCGCTACTCCTCGCATTACAGACATACCTAGCATCTGACAAAACGTATTCTGATATTCAGATTCCATCCGCTCACATCAACACCATCCGGGGAGCTACTCTGGCGTGTATACCGGCAGTAGTATCACTATCTAATGGTGATCTCTTCGGTTCTCTTGCCTCCATCATCCTCGTGCTTTCTTTACTTGTCCTTTACAGTCTCCTCACCCCAGGCTTCAAACTGCGAATCTCTTCCATAGACATCGAGGCATGTATCGACGACATATGTTTTCGAATTGTAAAGCTACTTGGTGTCGCTGTGGCGGCCCAAATATTCATCATTGGACCAACGACTAGTGATATAGTCACGATCCTACTGTCAGCTGCATTCAAAGCTGCTTCTTGGTACTTTACCATACAGATCGTACGCAAATCTGCGTCCCATGCTTCACAGATCCTAACTAACGGAATCAGGCAAAACAAACATCTTGGTCCATAGCTCCAACCATCGGAACTTTCGCGCTAGCATGCACCAGAAGTCCCTTCTCTCAAACGTTTCAACTACAAGCTATATCTCACATCTTGGTCTCAGCAATCGCCCTCTTCCAGACTACTCATCTTCTTCCCACACACACTAGAGGAAAATCAATAATCTGGGTTTTCTTATTAGCGTCAATTCTCCCTTTTCTTCTCAACGAGTACAAGATTTATGAGTCGCAGAGTGCGGCGCTCAACACCTTCAGTGATGCTACAACGTATCCCGTCGAGATCCTTGCTGAGAAAGCATTGGGACAATTTGAAAGCAGAATTGCAAATCAGTCGGAGACTTATGAAGCTGCCGTGGCCGAGTACAAACGCCGATATCGTATTGACCCCCCACTTGGCTTCTACGGCTGGTACCAATTTGCTCGAAAACACCACTCACCCATCATCGACGACTTTGACATGATTCACAAGTCAATTTCACCGCTGATGAAACGAAGTGGTAAGGAAATTGTCGAAATGATGACGAAACTGCATGAAACCCCTGAAGCTGAAGTATGGCTTTGCGACTTCACAGGCAAGACTGCCAGAACAAAGTGTCGACACCAAAATCGAGTGTATGACAGACATTATAGTTTTCTGTTTGACAAGCTTCTATGGAATATGCCCGGGGTCCTTCCAGATGTCAAACTTCTCATTAACCACTTTGATGAGCCAAGAGTTATCAGTCAAGTACCGAGCGGCAGAGAGGACATAGTTGTGCTTACTGATAAGTCAAAGAGACCCACATGGAACACTTTGACAGGAACTTGTCCAGCATCTAAACGAGTGCCTGAGCGGGCCGAAGATTCTGTTGAGACTTTTGGGCTGCCTTTTGTTCAAGATCATATGGCAACATCAGATCTTTGCCGAAATCCAGAGTACATAGGACTACAAGGAGCATTCATGAGCCCCAAAACCTTCAACATCATTGAGGGACTAGTGCCAGTGCTATCAACTGGCTCATTCTCGACAATGGGGGACATCCTATTTCCCAGCCCAGCTTACATCGAAAAGGAATTTCTGTACGACGAAAGTCGTGATATTCCATGGTCAGACAAAGCTAACAATCTATACTGGAGGGGTTCAACAACTGGAGGTTACGCACAAGATCGCCGGTGGAGAGACTTCCAACGGCAAAGATTTGTAGCGATGGCTCAAAATCTAAACCCAGACGAACACTTATATCTGCGAAAAAAGGATGATTCTGTCAGTGTTGTCAAGTCAAGGTTCTTGAATGGACGGCTGTTTGATGTTGGTTTCACAAGAATCTTCCAATGTGAAAGGAGGTTCTGCAGGGATCAAAGTAAATACTTTGACGTAAAGTCATGGGCAGACAAGGACAAAGCATTGGGTTCCAAGCTTGCCTTTGATCTTGATGGAAATGGTATAAGTGGAAGATGCTACAAGCTTTTGGCTTCAAAGTCTCTCCCGCTGAAACAGGCTTTATTAAGAGAATGGCACGACGAAAGGTTGATGCCATGGGTGCATTATGTCCCTGTCAGCCAAAGTCTCAAAGAACTACCTGAACTGGTGACGTTCCTAACTTCAACTGAGGCAGGACAGAGGTTGGCCGAGGAGATTGCCGATCGAGGTCGTGATTGGATGGGGAAAGCTGTGAGAGAGATTGATATGACGGTTTATGTATATAGGCTGTTGCTGGAACTTGCTAGGCTCCAAGATCCAACACGCAAAGCCCTTTAGATAGTTTTCATCACATTTCAAAAGAATTCATTGCACACGTTGGAATTATACGATCGATCATAGATGTTCGAATGCACTATTGGTATGATGAATACGACAGCCTTGCAGGACTAGCAGGATGAACATAGGCCAGTTTTATATTAAGCCTACAGAACTATGGTGTAACTAATATCATTTACGTGTTTACGGCCTAATCCGGCTGTGTCGGTTGAGAATAGAACAAACTGGCATGTGTCATGTGTTGTGTCATTATACTGGCTAATGCGAACTGTATCAATGATGAGGTAGTGAAAGGAAACTGGGAGGCTCAATAATGTCCCAATGGCCGCGTTGAGTTAGCAGTCTATTGGCGTAATGATTGTAATTTTGTCACTAATAGTAGCACCTAGAGTATTATACAACAAGTCGTATCGATTGCATACAATGATGGGACTGAATAGAGAGGTCTGTTTAGAAATTTAAACGCTGACAAGAGAAGCGTGGCTGAACAAGTACCGGACAAAATATATTAAGGACCCTATCCAAAGTGAACAGAATTGTTAAGCAATACAGCGAATACTGATATGTCGATTGCAGAAATGGCTGAAATAAACGACTGCAGGTCCAGTAACTAAATGACAACAGCAGAATCCAGAGCCGCATCGTATGTACCCTCCCAGGATGTGATCAAATAACACCGCTGAGTCGATTCGATGTACATGACGGCATTGCAACCCTCGACGTTTGCACACTGCATCACGCAATTCTCGAAAGTTTCGGCAGTTCGTAAGTCAGCGACGATTGGGTCTTGGAGACCTCTCTGGCATCTGGGCTCAAAGCGGATGCCGTCGGGAGAAGTGTATGGGTTGCTCAGACTGGGACATGAGCGACCCGGTCCTGAAGCTGGTGCTGTACTTGTTGCCGGGATGGTTGTTGTAGTTTCGGCAGTTGAAGTGGGAGCTTCAGTGGTAGTTGGGACGTCTGTGGTAGTCGAAAGTTCAATGGTGGTCGAATCGTCAACGGCGCTGACAGTCTCGGTAGTCTCAACAAAGGTGACCACCGTCTCAGAGGTCGAGACAGTGAGACTAGAAGTCTCTGTCACTAAAGTCTCAGCGGTGGCTGTGGGTTCGAGAGTCGGGGTCGATTCAGAAATCTCAATTGTGGTGGTCGTCTCGAGACTGGTGATTACAGATGTCGAGGGACGACATGGCCCAGCATTAACACCAGAAATGGCCAAAACGGCCACAGATGCAGCAAGAAGAGAAAAGCGAGACATGGTAACGAGTGACTGGAGGTTGGCTAAGGAGAAACGCGTCAGAAGAAAATTGTGCGAGACTGCTCGTTGAGGTCTCTATATATACCTATGCCAGTGCCCCTGACAGGCCGAGATTAAACCTGAAAGTTCCCGCTTGGCCTTGAATATTTTTGTTAGTCTGATTTGTACCTGATTTTCATTCGTTGGCGTGGTATTTCCTCAGGGCTGAAAACAATAGTTTCAATAGTCTCTCCATCTTAGGTTAGACCGGAGTCAAAAGCAACTTCACATGGACCAACAAACATTACCCGCCAACCAACAAATAATTTCCGCTTCTTCAAATTTGTAAATTCCATTTATCAAATTGACAAGTGACTGCTTTTACTTTACTGCAGTTTTGCAATTTTCATACCTCCATGTCGCCGTAGTTATTGGTATTAACCTCCAAAAAGACCAATTTTATCGTCGTGCAAACAATTAGAAAATCATTTTTGGGAAATTGAATAGCAGCCCGTGCAATGATTGGACTCACAGTAAACTATGTCAACTTTATCTATAGCTCAGGAGTTTGTTACTATCTATTATAAAAGACTCGGCCTCCTCGTCTGTAGCCCCGAACCTGGTCACAGCTGTTTTGGCCTTGCTTACTGTTATCTACTTCTCCCGGATATATGTCTCTGACACTGTCGTTTGCTTTGAAATCTGCACAAGCTCTCCCACCCTGTTCAAACCCAAGTGAAATGTCGACTTTCACCCGATATCAGGTCTACGGCTGAGACAGGTTGACCACAGAATTAGGAGTCATCTATCGAAGCCTTTCTGGCGTGTTTGTGATTGATACGCAATGGCGAGTAGATGTCTTGCCACACATTTGGCACTGTCACCACAGCTATCAATCCACCATGTTACTTAATAGTGGTTGAAGATTCTTGCTAACCTTCACTGAACTGTAAGGGTACATAAATTGAAAACACAAAGTCTAGTCATGTTTAGTGAGTTTGATTTGTTCCTCTTTGTTATATATGTTGGACGGTGTGTATTTATATGTTTCCATGTAAGGAAATACCCCTCGACTAGAGATGAATAGGGCGAATATGACGAATATCAAGTTGCTAGGTCAATCGCTTCTTAGCGTGTTTGGTTGCGAATATATTATTTAGAAAGTTATGTGCCAACCCCGGAATCCGTCCCAGTAGAGTCGATAGCACTGAACTGACTATTCTCAGCTTGAGATACTTGACTATGAACCTTCAAGCGTTGTCTGAAGGTAAGCCATATTTATGAGAATCCACGCCAAAGATCCATACAATACGTCTTCAGTACTGCCTTACAGCTCAGACGTTGCTGACTTAGCATCTACCCTCGTTAGGGTCGGCACTGCAAGTGACGGGTCAGTTGATATGATCATATGCCAATTCTCAATTTGGGAAAATGGACACTTACCTGAAGTACCAGCCAGACTGCTGGTGGTTACCACCTCTGGGGCAACCTTCAATATCCTTCCTGAGCTCCTTGAGGCAATCGTCATCGTTGAGATCAAATGAGGCTCCGCCGTTCTGGTTTTTAACACGGAACTCAAGCTTGACACCGCTGCCGTACTGAACGCACGCGTACTTTTCCTCGTTGGGACCGAATGTACCAGTGAAGCGACCGCGGCGGCATTCGTTCTCGGCCTCGGCAACAAAGACGTTGTAACCACCGGGCCAGGTAATACCACTGCCGTGGCAACCGGCGGCGGCAGAGCCGGCCAGGACGACGAGAGAGGCGAAGGTGGTGGCGAAGTACATTTTGAAGATGAAATGCTAGTTGATTATTGTGTTGCTCTAAAGAGGAAGAAAAAGTGATGATTCTGATGATGAGAGACACTGAGATTCCAAGACTCAGTCTGGGTATTTATACTCAACGTTGGGAATCCTGAATCTTCAAGCCTCGGTTATTTGCATGTTGTCAACTTACAAACGATTTAGGATATTCTACCTCTACTGCAAGGATTGCAATCCTCTCAATTGAATTAAGCTTCCTTTCGGACGATAGACAAACAAAAGACTGTTCCCGACTGGCTCGAATGAGGCTCTCTATTGCACGTGCTAAGCATTTTGAGCCTATGTGCCAGTGGATCTAATGGATACCCCCGAATGGCGACAAAAAGTTCTCTTCCAAGCAGACCGAGCTTACCATTTACGATCGGTGGATCTGATCCTTTGATGTAACCCTGTATGAAGTATAGATCCACAAATGAGCTAAAGGACAGACAACTTCAGCTGGCTATAGAAAACAGATAGTAAGCATAGCTAAGCAAAAAAATATATAATAAGTAGTTCTCGTAGCCCAGCTAATTTTGCAGCATCTTTAACAGCTTCTTTTAAACAGATCAATATCTTTTGGGAGAAAACAGTATATACCACTACTAGTTAAAATTCCTTCATCTTCGAATTATGTATTTACAATATTCACCGTTATTTACCACCGTAAACGGTACTGCAGGTCATGAATCCTTCGTGTTTTAATAATGAGAAAGTGGATTAGTCTTTTGGCTTCACCGTAAAGTTCCCACATGCATCGCCTCGTTGGGATCCGTTTTTAATGTGCTTCAAAGCTTGAACCTCGGCAGATCCGCATCTTCAGCGCCATGGCCGGTCTAGACCACTTCTGCCAGTAAGTAGCCTAAATCCAAGTCCCTCAACAGTAATTTGATCGCCATGGGTACCCTGTTGCATCTGCATTGTTTGGCGATTTGCTGAAGGCCCAATTCTTTTTGACAGAACCATGATTGTAACCCCTGCAGTCTGTTTTAACTATCTTAGTAGCTGGCTAGCACCCGGGCCGTCGGTCTCTAGTACAATTTTGGCAGTAGTCGCCATCTCTCCTGTCATGAGTTGGATGCTATTGGTTCTCCAAGCTAAAGTCAAAGTCGTACCCTGTCCAGTCGGATGACGAGGATAACTTTAACCATGACAATAGAGGGTACAGCTCCTACAGTGAGAACTCCTTCTGCACCCAAAAAGCGTATCTCTAGACCCTTGACGAGGATCCATAGATAGGTGGACCTTCTCGGGCTTCTGACCGTCTGATTGGCTAGCTGTCTCGTATTGTAGCTTCCTATCTTGTCTTGAGTGTTCCGAAAAACACTACCCTATATCAACGCGAACTATCGCATAACCTTCAAAGAGCAACCCGGCGCAATGAACACAAGTATATCAGGTGCTAAGTCCTCAAGGAAACGCAGCTTATTACCTGTCAGTTGTGTATTTTCATTCAGCGTCCCAATTATTGAACTGAATTCATACCTTACAGAAATTCACCAAAGACAATGTGTACCTATGACAACGAAATGGTCATAGTTTACAGGCGGAAAGCAACAACTGTTACAGCTCAACCCACAATGTTTCTCTTTCTATCTAGTAATTAGCACGCCCTTTCATCTTAACGTTTATTCCCGAACAGTCAGATTACCACCAAGATTCGTTCTACGGAGCACGATATTTGGCAAATACGTAGTTCACCTGTATAAACTAAGCCATCACGGGCAGCTGCTTTTAAAAAGAATGGCGGTGTAAATACCAGTCGTTTTGTACAAGCGCAATTATATTCATATCTTCTATCAGGTAGGCTTCCCAACAGATGAGCTTCCCTGCAGGATCATTCGACATTATACAACAACAAATAACGTTTCCACAACATCACATTCATAATACAGCCGTCTACAAGCTCAGACGTATAGTATTCACCCTGCACAGACTGTCATACGACTTATAGCCATCCTTGAATTATGTGCTACTTAATATGACTCTACTGACAATGCCTGAGCTGTATTACTCTGCCTGATGAACAGGCGATGAACACAACGCCTTCTGATTTGACCCACAAGGAAAACTTTCCGCGATGCTCAAAATGCTCTTCTCGTTGATATTCAGGGGGGATCCGAAGAAGTTTCTTGGAGTCCACCATAAGCCAACTGCCATCCGCGCTGAGATTTGTCCCATGGTAACCAGGCTCAGGCATAGTAGCCTGGTCGCTGCCCGGAAGGGGGTAAGAGTGGGTACGAAGTTTGCAACTGAGTGCGCCCCAGGGATCCAAAAATCCATCGCCACTCACATCAGACACTGATATGACAAGTGTCTCCGATGAGATGATCATTTCATGCAGGTACCCACTGTCATATTGAGTCATATGAAGGAATTTGCCAGTCCTTGTGTTCCAAAGTCTGATCGTCCTGTCCATTGATTCAACTGCCATAATATGCCCATTGTTTGAGAATCGTATCATTCTTGGTACTGCGTTGTAGGTATTGAAAGTATACAGTAGTGACTGAGTCATCACATCCCACAAGCGGACTGTTCGGTCTTCGGATGCTACAGCCAATATATGGCTGTCAGGTAAAAAGTCAAGTTTGATGATATATCCCTGGTGGCCATGAAGGATTCGTTCAAAATTCCGTGCCCCGACCTCATATAGGTGGATCTTTATCAAACTCCAATCTTCTTTATCAGCTCCGGCTATCACGAGTCGGTGGAAATCTGACGTGAAGGCAAATCTGCTGACGAAGCCTGACAGTTTAGGCGACTCTTCATGATAGCCTGTCTCCATATTCCACCAAACTATATCGTTATCTCGTTGTCGGGCCAATGTATTACCGCTTGGAGAAAAGACTATTGCATAGGATTTTTCATAGGCAGACTGTCCAAGTCGAAGACCCTGTAAAGTTCCTGTATATACGTTCCACAAATAGGTCCCCTCCCTTGTTGATATAGCAAGAACATGGTTATCGGGGGAGAAGGCGAGTAGATGAACGTCAGTGCCATATTTTGGAAGTGTATGTATAAGAGTGCCAGTATTTGCATCATGAAGTTCAATGGTTTCGTTCTCCCAGCAGATCGCAACTAGTTGACCGTTAGGAGAATACTCGACGTATGATGCCCTTCGTTTCGTGTTTGAATCAAAAACTTGTTGCTTCGTACCATCATCCAAGTTCCAGACGAAACTATCAGTGCTAGACGACTGCCATGTCAGAAATTTGCTATCAGGCGAGAATTGAACATATAAAAATGTTCGTTTATCGTCTAGTGTTCTCTGGAGCATCCCTGTGGATACGTCCCATAATCGGAGGCTACTATGGCATGACGAAATTTGTGGCGCCAAGACAACAAACTTATGGTTGGGAGACAATAGAACTCGATGTCGACTAACACGATCATCGTAGAAAGATTGTTGACCAGCATAAGTTGTACCCCAAATTTGTATTTCCCCATTTAGTAGTCCAATTGCCATCAGTTCGTTGTTGGGAGATAGTGCAACAGCAGATGCATCAAACGGGGGTCTTATGTCCAGATCACGGTAGTCGTAAGTCATCGTATCCCAGAGTCTGATGCTATCTACTGCTGCTGACGCTAGACACTGACCATCTAGCGAGAAAGCCATTGATATCCTCTCGCCATGGGCGACCAATGTATGTTCTAACTCACCTGTTGAAATACTCCAAATTTCCACTTTGTCAGACCACATACAAGCCAAGACTCTGTTATTCGGGGAAAATAGAATCGACAAAGGATATCGGGCAGAGTGTTGCCATTGAATAGTACAAAGAATAGTACTATCGTCGAGATTCCAGACTTGAATTTCATCCATCATCAATGCCCAAGCTACAGGCGTAGCATTAGGCGAGAAAGCAACTAATGAAAGGTAATTGTGACATTCCGTTGGACAGTCGACCGTTTTCGTAAGTTCACCTGTTTTTGCATCCCAAAGCAGTACTTTGCCAGTGTGTTTGCCAGTATATGTTGCTGAGAGAAGGTGATTGGTTGATGAAAATATAACAGCCTCGATGCGAGATCCAGAGCATTTAACCTTTCGAAGTTGTGTCCAGGTAGTCGAGTCCCAGATCCTTACTGTGCCGTCCTCATAGCCCGCTGCTAAGTACTGGCTATTCGGCGAAAATACTACTGCTGTAGAAGGCCGACTGTTGACTTGATTTGTGATCAGAGGTGTGCCAGTTGATGCATCCCAAATTCTAAAGAAATCTTCGCCAATACATTTGGATGCCAGGAATCTGCCATCAGGAGAGTGCGAGATGCTCTTGATAGGCCAGAGAGTCTTGAGTGTCTGGAAATGTCCGTCCCAATCGGATTTGATACCATCGATATGCATCGATAATGGTAGACGCTCTGCCCAAAACTGCTGACGAATTTGACTATGAACAGGGGAAAAAAATAGTAATGACGCATAAGCTTGTAAGGGTGCGCTCTCTATGATTGAGGCGAAGGCCAGTAGGGTTCGATTGCACTCTTCCAAAAAGCCTGTGAGATTTGGTGGAGCGTCGCCGGACTGCTATGGTTTTCAGTTTAGCAAATCATAGTATTGATGTATACGGACACACCTTCATGAGATCGTTCAGACTCTGGAGGGCTCTAAGACCGTCCGGTATACGTTTTAGAAATGAGAGAACCTCGAGCCAATGAAGAAAATGTTTGAATACAAAAGCGGATATCTGCTCGTGAGGTCGTTCACCAGCTTTCAAGTGATGAATCCAGTATATGCAGGCATACTGCAGTTCGGGGGGTATGTAGCGAGTTAGAACATCATTGTCAACGTCTTCAGGGGCTGCATCAAGCTTCCCGATTCCACAGATATCTCGCTTCAGCCGCTCTGTCATGAGATGCAGACATCGGTCAGCTAGCAGTGAGTTTATCTCTGTCAAACTTATGTGAAAATGACCATTGGAAGAGTCCTCATCACTGAGCAAGAAGTCGATGAAAGACTTGTGGAGTAACCGTATAGGCTTATTGGGGTCTGATGGAATATCAAGCACCGCGTGGAAGCCCGACAGCCACCAATTAATGTCATCGATATCGAAGGAGAGTAGCCTTGCAAGGGAAGATAAAGACAGTGGCGCGGCAACAAGAATGAGAGCTCCCAGGAACTTCACCTGTTGATCAAAGTCTGAGTCCTTTGCAAGTGCAAATACTTGCTCTAGTATAGGGTTATAGATCTGATGGAGTTGAGACTTATTCTCATTGGACTGTTTCAGCCAAATCTTGAGTTGACTCTTCGGATTTCGAATATTGTGCTCGTCATAAACGAAACGTAGAAGAGTCGCGGCATAGATAAAGAGGGGCTCAGGATGAGTTGCAAGCTCAACTAGATGTTCAACATCCTCGAGGCTTGGCCATGGATCTTGTTGAATCCTGGTTCTAGTCTTGATCATCTCGAAATTTGCCTGTAGATAGTGTCGAATGTCGTTTTTTGTCTCTTTCGAGAACACCTTGTGAAGATGTAGTTCTCGAATAGCCCCCCTCTCTAGGAGAGGTTCGATAGAGTGTCTGATTTTGGGGTCTGGTCTGCTAGCCAGCAGAAACCGCAAACGCAAAGATGCAGCGGAGTTGCTGCACAGTTCTGACATGAAAGTGAGTATCATCTGAAGATGTCTAGGGCGCTCGCACTCGTCCAGCGCATCTAGCACAATAATCTTGGGTACTTCGCTCACAGTTGAGGGTGGAAGTTGTGCGAGAGGGTCTTCGAGAAGCTTCGTAAATTGAGCCCTTAACTCCTTCTTTTCCATCGACTCTTTATCCGTATCACCAAGACATGTTCTGAGAATGTGTTTGAACCCAGGAACATTATCAGCTATTTGCATCGCCAGGGTGGAGAACAACCTGTTGGTATCGTTTCGACCTTGTTCGCCTCTCTTGAAGAAGTATCCTGCAGCTAGCCGTTTGTTTTGATGAAAACGATCAGCGACAGAGCGGATGAGTGTAGACTTGCCAGTTCCTGCGGGACCAACTACCCAGAGGAAAGGCTGTCCTTCGTCTTCGTCCGCCCACTCCATGATAGTCTGCTGAATGCGGATTCGAGTATTCTTTTCGCATCTTGGACTGTCTCCAACGTCTGCACTATCATAGCGCGCTTCATGAACCACGTAGAGGTCGATGGGACGATCCTCCAGGATCTGACTTTGTGACTGTTAGTAAAGTCTTACAAAATGATATAGGTAACATACTTGGTTCGCCTATGTTCGACGAGCTGCTCAGATGCCACGTTGTAGTGCTGGCTAGACACCTGAAGTTGTTGAGTCGCGACTAATAGCAAGAATTATACGTTAGTGTACCTAACTTAAGGGGTCCCATACTATGACAAGGCGATTGGACGTGGTGTAAATGACTGATAGATGTAACCTCTAAGGATCCTACTTACTGGATGCGAGTTGTTGAGCGGGTCTTTCCTGTAAGACTCGCGATGGGGGCATAAAAGAGAGAAGCTCCTTGGCAAAGGCAGCCGCTGTTATGGATGCATAAGGCTGCCACGCATCGTTCTTATGAGAGTCTGCATAATCAGAGATCCCACGGATAACAATGCACGGAAAATCTTGTAAGCCCGCGGCCTCCATCTCGACACAAAGCGCGCCTAGCTCCTGGCCAAGCTGATCCCGTAATCTCCCGTTCTTGATGACCTGGTCACCAGAAGCAATAGTCCCATAATGGATGACTGGATCGGTATCCTCTCTCTCTTCTCGCTCAACCTGCTGAGCATGGTTGCACTTTTCGCATGTTTTGTCGGAGCTGGTGTGTGGATAGTCGACATTGAACAAACAGTCGCTAGACACGTTTGGGCGTCGGAATATCTTCTTTGCTTTTGAGGAAAGTCGACCCAGAAACTCTGGAATGCGGCTGTCCTCGGTGTAGTGCTCAGCCTGGAGACGGCTCAAGGCTGATAGAAGCACATTAGGCGGTGCGTTCAGTGATCCAGTACGCTCAAACTTGTCACCCTCGACAGCTTTGCCTCGATCATACTGGATCACTCCTCCGGTGGTGTCCGTTGGCTGGCTGACTACGATATCGCCCAGACGAACGTCATGTCCCGCAGAAGGTATTCCTCCTCCAATACCAACCATGAGCCCAAATCTAATTGACTTAAAGGTGCGTAGCATATTATTCGCAACGGTGGCGGCTGGAGTCGTTCCAGTTATTCCTGCTGGGAGACAGGCAACAACGATGTTGTGTCCGTAAATCTCGCCCAAGATGTAGGTGTTGTGATCAATTGGATCCTGGTCAAGTGGATTTGGATGGACATTTTCGAGCATTGCTTTGGCGGCAGCCATCTCCAACGGAAGCGCACAAATCCATCCAACAGTGTATTCTTCGGGTTTGATCTCATGTTTTCCCGGGACAGCATGTGATGCTCGATCGTGGCTGGAAACTGCACCGACGTATCCCTCTGGTCAGCATCATTGATCTCTAAAGCTGAATGACAAGATGCAACTTACAGACCGGTGGGTCTTGAATTTCACTGCTCATCATGGAGCGAATCTTACTTGAATCGACCTCACACCGTCAAAATCGGGTTTAATGGAGAGTAAAATGGTTATGAATGATGAATCCTCAGACTTGCGCAGATAAGCGCTCACTTGCAATTCAGCCGCAAATATCTATCAAGCCTCCCCGCACTTATGAAATTGCTGATAGGATACCTTTTACCGGGGGGTTGAAACGATTGACAACCAACATTTTGGACGATTGGGCAGCAGAGGCTGATTCTATAATATAGCTTATTCATCCCTGCATCACATTTCGCTTCGATGGCGGTAAGAGATGAGCTGTTGGGCTTTCAACGGATTGACCAAGTTCGGTATACCTTGGCAGCAATATTGATTCCCGGCAATCGCATGCCATCCAGCGACAATGTGATTCCGATACATTTATTAGACTCTACATCTGGTGACCCACAGATACCGTTACTGGGAACCCTCGATTCTTTGCTGGCAGGATCTTATCCCTCCATACATGTTTCGTTAGATACAGTCTTATTGTTGGCGGAATTAGGCTGAGCTGGCGTGCCTATCAATCGGTAAGAAGTTCCATTACCCTAACGATACATCGCAACACCATGGCATACATGACCCCTGCAATAGTTTCCAACATGTCACCCTTGTTGTTCTCAACATTCCAACAACTTGATATATTATGGTTGAATAGGACGACTTGCATCGTGCACTATAACTCCTAATCCAGAGCCAGCATCGACACCGTGTCTAGGAACAGTATGTGTGAACGATTCTTTGCCTGAAAAGCGCCTATGCAAATATTAGCTTTACTCTCTCGTAATATTTCTTCAGTGAACAGACCAGCCGCGCTCTTGTCCAGACCTCAAGAAAGAGCAATCCCCATCAATCAGACACCCCCATTTTCCAATATCGCTAGATGCTGCAGAATGGTTGATTGGAGACTCTGCCAACTCAGGTTCGTCGACGGTTTCACGTTGGAATAAAGTTATCCCTGCAGTCCACGGAATAAAGTCTGCATCCTCAGGATTATCGATCGGCTTGTTAGCAAGAATTCGGCACAGCATAACGAAAGTTGCAGCATGTGTGCAGAGCACGATTGTCGTTGGCTGGCTCTCATGCGAATCCACTAGAGCGATAATCTTGCGCAACGTTCGTGAGCAGCGGTCGTAAAGCTGTTGGATCGATTCCCCTTCGCGATCCGGTACTTCAAGCCCGTTGTAGGATGAGTCAATGTGAGAGAAGAACTTGGAAAGAATATCGTTGGGGGAAGGTTGAGGGTCATCAGCTTGACCTCTGTACATGCCATACCATTCCCTTGATAGTGGTTAGCTATAGAACACAATTTGTATCCCGAAACTAACCCGAGTCCAGGTTCAAGAGACAGTTTCAAGTTCTGCTGCTCAGCTAGAGGAGCTATTGTTTCAACACATCGAAAGAATGGGCTTGAAAAGATCATGTCAATCGGTTCGTGCAACTTTGACAACCAGCCGCAAAGCTCTTGAGCTTGGTCGACGCCATGTGCGGAGAGGGGGCAGTCTGGGGGACAGGCTGGCCATGTTTCCAGACGTGGATTAGGAGCTTGTCCGGCCCAATTGGCTCGGAACTGGGTGATCAGTCAGTTACATATTAATGAAAAGGCTGAGCAAGGTTTTCCGAAATATCTGTACTTACTCCATGCCTAGTAAGATATATACGTTGCAGTACCATTTCGTGTAAGTCCTGTTGAACCTGTAAGGTTGAAGTGGTACTATTGATTGCTCTGGTATTCTCGATGGTTGTTCAGTCAGGCTTGATAGTTTCCCCTCTTTTTAGCTTGCCGTCTTGCGCTATTCCTAATTGAAGATTCCTTAGTCATATAGATTTGTCTCATCGGCGAGCTGCAGACGCACATAGAGCTGAATGTATCTTGATATATCGTTATCCAAGCTAGACACATGTAAGTGATTGTGTGTTGACAGGCTATTCATACATGATTTACTATATTCCTAGCCATGTGATGCATTTTTTGATAGATACAGGATGACTCACGTTTCTTATGCAGCTGATGACATACCAACACTGGTATCAATATGATGAATCAGAAAGCGCTTCTGAGTATATAGCCTGATTGGCCCTAGCACCTCATGGTATTCAACCCGTGGTTGCTTTAGCGATCACAACACATTTGCTGTTATATGGAATCACAGTGGCTTCGGTTCAGCAGTAAGCGTCTCGGAGGCGAAATATTTACTGAAACCGCGGTATATATCACTCCTTATAATCGATTGAAGGGTGATAGGGTAGAAGGGAAAAGCACAAGTACGTGGTGGATGGCTATTGGCTCGATGTATGTCTCAAATGGGTCAGCTCAGGACGAAGCCTCGAGGGTTAGCGACTCAACTACTGCATCTTGCACAAGGAATACTACAACCTATGCAGGTCGGGTGACTGGGCTGAAAGACCAAATACAGCTTACCCCTCTTTTAGGGCCTCGTTCTTGCGCCACGTTCTGAGATGGTTGCGGCTGTGCGCAGTTGCATTACTGAATAACCATGTCTTTTATATATGATTTCTTATGTTCAATTGACCCCTCTGTACCATCACTTGTATTACTGAAACGCGTTTTTATAATGGCAGAAGCTCTTGCAGTCATAGGGCTTGTCGCCAATATTGCTCAATTTGTTGAAATAGGGCGTGCCATCATTGTTCGCGTATCCGACTTTTGTTCAATTGCAGACAAAGCTCCCACAGTCTATCGCGACCTTCTTTTGCAGCTCACTAGTCTTACCGACATTTGTGAGCAATACATAAAGACGTCTTCGCGTCACTCAAAGGCTTTGAACCAAAACGAACAAGCTCTATGGATTGAGACACTTGAGCACTCCAAGACTATCCAGGAGCTCGTCGGTCGGGTGTTGCCACTACCGTCGGATTCCAAGTTTGTCCGATCCTATAAAGCAACCAAGAGCGTTGGACTTGACCGTCAGCTCGAGAGTTATCTGGGTCGGCTGGAAGCATTCAAGTCGTCCCTGATTCTGCGGTTAGGTTTCCAGACTTATATGGAAATCTTACAGGGCCTGCCACCATCGCCTAAGGGCCCCAAACGACTTTTATATTTGCCGCCAAGGTCTGTCACAAAGTTCATTGGTCGTGAAAGCTCTCTGGAACACATGGATAAGATACTGAGGCCAGACGGTACTGAACAAAATACTTGCGTTCTTCTTGGTCTGGGTGGCCAGGGCAAGACCTCCCTTGCTCTGGAATATTGTCAAAGAGAGGTGGCTAAGGATCGGTTTTCTTCCATTATCTGGTTTGATGTCGCCTCCATCACAGCTGTCCAACGCAGATTTGCTCAGATAGCTGAAGAACTGTGTGACTATCAACGCACATTTTCTAAGCCTGAGGCAGCAATTCACTTGGTAAAGTCCAGAATACAGGATAGTGCTGCACCGTGGCTGATTGTCTTTGACAACTATGACAAGGTAGACAGTATTTCCAACATCCTGGACTATGTACCGCAGGCCCCTAATGGCGCAATCATCATTACATCCCGGAACAGCGACTGCTCCACACTGGGTCCAACACTGTATCTCAATGGTCTGGATGAAGACGAAAGCATACAACTATTGTTAAACAGGACTCGATTGGAAGCAACAGACGTCAACACCCGCGAGGCTCGTGCGGTTGTTCAGTCTCTCGGTTACCTTCCACTGGCTATCGAACAGTCAGCCGCGTTTATCCGCTCCCGACGACTACCATTACACGATTTCGTCGGAATCTATGTAACACGAAAGGAGAAGATCATGTCGTTCAATGCACCGTTCTTAAACTATCGTCGTCTTTTGTCAGACAACTCAGATAAAGATGGCTCAGCTAATCACGAAGTTCTCAATGTTTGGACGACATGGGAGATGTCATTTGAACAGATCGGTAGCTCGGGTGACGAACCCGATGCTGAATCCCTTCGTTGCTTTCTCACAACCCTTGCCTTTTTCAACAAAACCGAAATTCGAATGCGTCTTTTTAAATACCACTGGGAGATTTGTAATCACTGTCCGAGCTGGATGACAATCTTTCTTTCAGGGACGACGTGGGATAATCTTGCATACCAAGACTGTGTTCTAGGTCTCGAAAAGCTTTCACTAATACGATATCATAACGACTTCATACAGGACAGCTCGAGTAAAGGTGTGGATGAGCGTTGCATTTCAATACATCCGCTTGTTAAAGATTGGGTCCAGGCCCGACTGTCTGCAAGTGATAGACAACGGTTTTTTGTTCAAGCTTTGGAGATCCTTTCAAGCAATATAGCCGCTGGTATACAATCTACCAACTGGCCAATTGATGTGCAGCAAGAGTTACTCTTCCACCTTGACGCGCTGATATCGGTTGAGATCGAACTCAGCTTGGACTTGGAAAAGGAATCCTCGGATGACCTGGAACAATCTCTTGACCAGATCGGTAGGTTCCTTACCAGTCATGGCTGGAGCGTTCAATCAGAGAAGGTTCTCAACAGATTATTGGCTATTCAAATCACAAGACATGGAATGAACAGTTCCGCCATAGTACAAACACAAATCGCCTTGAGTCGTGTCAAATTGCTGCAGGGCAGCTTCAACCAAGTCGAAAGCGATATGAAAAGACTTTTAGAGTCAGAGGGCGGAATATTCACTCATGGCGATGTGTTGACGTGCAAGAGACTCCTTGCCACTTCGTTCTTCAAACAAGGACGATACAACGAAGCTGTAAGCGTTTTCAAGCTTCTTCTGACAGAACAACTAGACCCCTCCTATCCCTCGAAAGGTGTTCCAGATGCTCTTGACACTGAAGAAATACTTGCTCAAGTGTATCGCATGATGGGACAGCATTCAGAAGCAAGGGAACTTCATTTCCTAATTTTATCGCGGCTCAACTCAGCGTCGAATACATATTCACCCACGAGGAAATGGAGTTGCATGGTACACCTTGCAAATTCGTACCGAGATGAAGCGCTCCGAGGCAAAGCAGCAGAATTGTATGAACAGGCTTTAGTCGGATTTGTCGCTTCTCTGGGGCCTGATCATCCATCAACGTTAACAACGCGTATGTTTTACGCCATACTCGAGAGCGATTTTGCGATGGATGATTTTGATGCGCCGCGGCAGATCCTACAGGACGTCATCGAGAGGCTGACAAAAGTGCTAGGCCCTACACATGTAGACACAATCAAGGCCATTTCAAATCTGGGAATTCTGTATCATCGAGCTGGGCAGTTGGACAAAGCCGAAGCTCTATTCCAAGAGTCTTTAGCAGTAAGAGAACGGCAGTTTGGTAATGAAAATCCATATACGCTTCGAATCATAGAACGACTTGTTGGATTATTCTGGGTAAAGGGTGAAGTAGAGAAAGCCGAGGCTTTGGCTCTTCGTGGTCTGGGTTACCAATCGTCCGCAGACAGTGCTGTCGAGGAATGCTGCTCTCTTTCGGAGGTTAGTGACAAAGTAGGACAAGACTATTGCTCGAACGGTGCGTCAGAGGCGCTTTTTCATCGAGCACTACTAAGAGAAGAGAGCTCTTTACATGAGGCGCATCAGGTCCTCATTGATATGTTGGAATGTCTTGCTACAGTAACTAGGGTAAGAGGCAAGAGCTCTAAGAGCTTAGAGCAGGAAATTAGTAGAAGAAAGGCTATACAAGCAGAGAGGGCGAAGTAGATTGTATAAGTTTATAAGTGGGTTAACTGTTCTAATTATTGGTCCATCAGGAGGGGAGCTAACTAAGTATTAGGTATAGAGGTCTGGCATCTTTCAATCAGTGGCAAATTAACGAAATTCTGCAATAATTCTAGTGATCTCCAATAAAGATTGTATATTCAACACTTCGGGACAAGTGATATGAGTCAAAATGCAGAGTTATGTAGTATTCAATTGCATTTACTCCCGGGTATCAATGTCAGTCTAGTATTGGTATTAGTCTTGATATTCCTTAGAGTTAATTTCACTGACTTGCAGGTGATATAATCTCTGCCCGATCGGATGTGCCCTTCTTATCCGCGGTACCAGACGGAGTTGATGTGCCAATAAATCGATGAAGAACTCCACCTTGTTGATGATTCTTCCCAGCTTTGCTGTCCTTCACTGGGGCGGAAGGCGGCAAGAAGGGCACGCTTGGGAGAAAAGATACAACGGTATCGAGAATAGTCATCTTGCGAGATGTTTGAGCCGGCTGAAGTTCTCCTAGCTATTTTTGAGCGTTGTATCTATGTTTTATGAAGCACAATGAGCGAATATGCGAAGATTCCAAGATTCTGCAAACAACACGTAGTTAGGCAGAAACAAATACATGTTGGTTGTTCACGTGCAAGTCCAACAGTTGGTTACGACATGCGTATTCATGGTCTGACCAACATCTATTAAGCCAGTCTAAGCTTAAACGAGCCATATAACCAACAGGCTGCAGACATACCAACAACGAGAACGAGTGACAAAATATATGATCCTGTAACATACAAACGCTTTGGAAAAATATGATCGTTCTACTTTAAAACAAAAGTTGCACAATTGCCGTGCGTACCTGATATCTCGACAGTTACATTATCTACCTATGTTTGTCCCTGGCAGCTGCAAATGTCATGCCTTGAGCAATATCCCTGGCCATCTTTTCATCG
Organism: Fusarium longipes; assembly: GCA_013618495.1. Lineage (NCBI taxonomy): Eukaryota > Fungi > Ascomycota > Sordariomycetes > Hypocreales > Nectriaceae > Fusarium > Fusarium longipes. The sequence goes on along the minus strand of JABFEY010000067.1, from coordinate 165,751 downwards.
GCCTCCACCTGCTTCGGCATAAGCTCCAGGATCTTATCTACGGCGTCCTTGGGCACGCAAACCACACCGTTGAGGTCACCAAAAATGATATCACCTGGGTTAATCGTCACATCAAGAGAAGAATCTTGGAGCTTTACCGGAACATCGACCTGTAGTCATCATTAATTCTGAAGACTTGATCTTTTGGGTGTTCATACCTCACTCGGCCGAGCAACTTCATAAAAGCTCGGAGTTCCGACATTGCGCGCGTAAACCTACCGAATTTTGTAAGTATACACCAAGGCTGCATATGGACTGACATACGGGGAAGTTGAGATCACGATGTTCTTGTAGATCTCTAAATGTGCCATCGACTACCGTGCCAACAGCTCCAGAGTATTTTGCGCGGGTGCTCATCAATCCTCCATAGACAGCATTAAATACACCATGTGGTGAAGAGATGAAGATGACATGGTCTTTGGGAACAGTATCAATCTTGAATTTTTAGCATAAACTAAGGAAATTGTTTATGCTATAACTCACATAGTGCTCCTTTGGCTTTGGGGCGTTGGTGTAATTGTTGCGGACAAACTTGACAGTATATGCGGGCCCAATGAGCTTCGCATCGCCTTCTTGACGTTGTGGCGACCACATGCTTATGTTAGGAAGAAAGCCGCCGTGCGAAATTCCCATCTTCAGAAGAGCATCCGAGACATCGCAGCTATGTAAGATAATTTAGTCATGACTGCAACATCGGGCGTTATGGTGAGTGTCTTACGTGGAATAGGCACGGAGCTTGGTCAATATGGACGAGGCCATTTTTAAGGTTAGTTTGTATAGGAAGTGGTAAGCAAAGGTAATGATTCGATGCAATTTGATGTTAAGATAATGAAGCGATAGAAGAGTGGTTGATATGCTGGAGTATGTGAGCGATAAATGATAGAGTCTGCGCGGGGAATGTCCCGGACACAGTCCGAGAGATTGACCGGGACAATCTCCGTGGCCAAGACCCTCAAAATCGAAGCTATAAGTAGTATATCCAACAATTCCAGAGCTCAAAGACAGTCGTTTGGTATCATATCTCATTAAAACTCCAAAATGACAATCTCCAAGCCTTCAGTTTATGTTTTGGATCCGTATCACCCGGACGCCCTGGCTGCACTCCAATCATGCACTGAAATCAACACCATCCTTCCAACGGACCCCGAGAAACAAAAGTATACAGAAAATGCTACCGCCATCATGCTACGAAGTGAGACGCGGCTGGGAGCAGGAGAACTTTCTCAATGCAAGAAACTCAAGTTTATCGTCAAGCAAGGCGTCGGAGTTGACAACATTGACCTCGAAGCAGCTGCTTCACACGGAATCAAAGTGTACAACACGCCTGGTCTCAACGGAGAAGCTGTTGCTGAGCATACATTGGCTCTCGCACTTACTCTGGCTCGAAGGATCACTGAGATTGATCGCCGGATAAGAAGTGGAGAGTCTATTGTGCGCAGCCAGACTTTAGGAAAGAGTTTGTTTAGAAAGACTCTCGGAGTCGTCGGTATGGGAAATATTGGGTTTGCTGTTGCGAAGAAATGGCGCGGTGCTATGGATGGGAAGGTCGTAGCTCATGATCCATTCTCGGATGGGAAGCATTGGCGCAGTACCTTTGGAGACTCTTTCACCCAAGTCTCTTCCCTACATGATGTTCTGAAGGCATCTGATGTGGTAACTCTGCACATCCCTCTCACAAGCAGTACGGAGAATTCCATCTCTACCAAAGAGTTTGACCTGATGAACAATGGAGCGATTCTGTTAAACTGTTCTCGCGGAGGAATTGTTGATGAGGCAGCTCTTCTGAAAGCCCTCGAGAGTGGAAAGCTATTTGGTGCAGGTTTAGATGCGATGGTGACTGAACCGCCAACCCTTGAGGCGTATCCCGAGTTGTTGGCACAGCCGAACGTGATTTTGACGCCTCACGTTGGAGCTTCAACCATGGAGAATCAGAGTCAGAGTGGATTAGCAGTCGTGGATATCACTTTGGCATTGTTGAGGGGAGAGGATAAGGGAAATAGGGTGGCCTAAATAATTTGAAAGCATATGAGAATTGAATGCTGTTAATGAGATACATCTGGTGTCTGGAGATATACACATATTTTTTTTTAACTGAGTTGACTTAGAACATCCTTCCACCACTTTGTGCTCATTTATAACATCCCATTTGGAGATTTTGGAAGTTATTACATATTCTACTACTTGTAGTGCGAGTGCTCAGGTTCTCTCCAGATTCTTGAGATCTTCATTATAGTGGCTTGCTTCAGTGCGTCATTGCTGAAGAGCAGGCATAGACTAACTACTTTCAGCGGTTGGCCCTTGAATCCACAGGCCAGTAACCCTTGTGAACTCACGTTACCTCAGCGGGCATCCTGCTCCGCATATTCCGGGCCGTCTGCTTCCCAACCTGCAACAACCAACCTCCGCCATTTCGTACGCATGTTGGGATAGCATTATACGGAACCTATTTCCTGTGAACCATGCGCATTTACTGAAATGCCCAAGCGCAGAAGAGCTTCCACTAATACCGAGCCCAAAAAGGTCGCTCGATTGACATGCAAAGGATGTCGTCTCCGTAAAGTCCGCTGCGATGGCGGACAACCAGTCTGCGGTATATGCATAGCATACGGAGAAACTTGCGATTATGATCGTCCACCGCCGATGACACAAATTCGCGCCATGGCAGATAAGATTGCAGAGCTGGAGGAGACCATAAATCGATTGAAGAATTACCCAAGCGATGAGACAAACACCGTTGGCGGAGGTCGCGTATACGATGCGTCAACACAGCCAGTAGATACAGCACATGCATCCACAGCATCACTACCACCTATTGAGCACGGAGATACAACTCTAAACGACCCTGTTGCTTATTACGACACCACATCAGCAGTCCATGACCCTGGAGATACGCCCTCACAACCAGCCACATCAACAACAATCGTCGAAAGCCCGGTGAATCGTCACCCACAAGCTCTCCCCATAGACATGCTCGAACCACCTGACATGGAACTTTGGGAAAACCAAGCTATTGAGAGTGCATCGGTTTATCTTAGCATCTCTCAAGATGATATTCGTCGCCTCTTTGCAACTCATTGGACGTGGGTGCATGCCAACTTCATGTTTGTCCCAAGAGCAATCTTTCTTCGCGACGCAGCTGTTGGCGGCACATATTTTTCCCCGTTCCTTTTGACGGTTCTTTGTTTGCACTCTACAAGATTCAGAGAGCGTCACTTGACAGAAAATCTACTTGCCAGAGCAAAAATACTGTTTAGTCACGAGATTCACAGCCAAGGCTCGATACCACTTGTCCAAGCATTACTCCAATTCAGTGCGAGAGAGATCGGCAGAGGATCTGTGTCGCAATCGTGGCTATATGGCGGAATGGCATTTCGCGTGGCTATTGATATTGGTCTCTTCTCCTCTGCTCAATTCGACACTAATGGGCATGAGGATACTACAAAGACGAGGCTTGGTCGACATCTTGCATGGTCCTGCTTCTTGTGGGACAAGACGTTGAGTTTATACCTTGGAAGAACACCATCGTTACCTGAGCCGCCAAAAGGGGATCCTGCGTTACCCGAGTCGCCTGAGACTGGTCTTTGGCCACCATATCCTTTTGCCGAAGATGAGTATCGCTCTGCAGATGGCGATTCGATCAACTATACTCCAAGACCAGCACATATGTTGTTGACGTTTGCGTATACGTGCAAGATTAGTGTCATCATCAACGACATTCTACTAAACGTCTATGGGAGCAAGAGAAGGCGAGATGTACTGGATTTTATACAGTCCACAAGAGGTAGATTGCAGTCATGGCGATCTAACTTGCCTGCGGTACTACACGTCGACTATAACGAACTACCATGTCCTCCTACACACATGGTTGCGCAACAGTAAGTCTGTCCTTACAGTAGTATCACTGAATCTAAATCTGACATTGATAAGCATGCTATACCACACAACAATGATCCTCCTCCACAGACCGTTCCTCAACAATACAACCTGTTGGACAGTATGTCAGGAAGCATCTGAACGTATTGAGCAAATACTGCGGCTCCTAGAGACTTCATTCGGCTTTCAGCGGTTTACGTATGTAATGGCATACTGTACCTACACAGCAGCCACCGTTGTAGTACAGGATATGAAGGATGGTCGACTGGGGACAAGAGACCGGTTCGAAACATTTATACGTGCTCTAAATTCGATGCGGGCGAGTTGCCCTGGTATTCAGCGGAGCATTGACATCCTCACCCGAGGCCTTGGGTCGAGTGAAAGAATCAATACAACAGGGCCTTCTGTTTCGGTGCATGATAGGGATGCAGTGGAGGAACTATCATCTACTCAAGATCAAGTCCCTCAGATGCCTGCTTTTCCGTATCATGACTTTACCTATGCTTTTGGTGATGGCACGGATAGTGTGGGTATGGATCCCTTCTTTGATCTTGATTCTTTCCCACAGTTGTGGTTCGACGATTTCTCGGGAAGTATACTATTGAATGAGTAATGGAGTATCTTTTAGGGTAATTCTTAATTCTTCAACTTTATTAGGCTTGCTCGCCAATCCGAGTGGTGACATGTATCTGTGAACTCTTGTTCCACAATGTCAAGACTTGACACAACGATGTAGGGTGTTCAGGGCGAGAGAAGTGCTATGGCCAAAAACGTCCAAGTGACCTCTTTGATACTTATTAGAGTTCAGTTATAGTATGAATTGTATGTATTAGGACCCGGACGTTTTCCGGGAACTTGCCCGGGCAGGACTCCAGGGATCGACCGATGCTACGCATCACCGGATGAACAGCAGAGATGCATGTTATCAAGCAGATTAAGTAATACTGGCTTATTTTATGGTTACAGAATTACCCCGGATTCTTCCCCGGCTTTGCAGTCTAACAGATGGACCGCATCAAGAGGCAAAGGGAAAGTCTATAAGTTTATTATTATCTCCCATCCAGTTGTACCAGAATTACCATCATAAATACATATCATCCAATACACGGACATGGCCAATCCAACACTCAATATGCCCAAGGATGACGTCCCTCAAGCCGACACCCATGAGCATATCGACAAAATAACTGAGGATCCGGAATCTCGTATGGATTACCGAGACGTCAGTGACGAGTATCCTGTCAAAAAGAGACGCAAGGTTCTCTGCAAGATTGACATTCGTATCATTCCTGTATTAATGATCTTGTATAGTAAGCTTTCCCCTAGATACTCCGTATCGAGAGCTAAAACTCACAATTCTCAGTTCTCTCGTACGTCGATCGAGCAAACATTGGAAATGCCAGGATCGAAGGCATGGTCACTGATCTGGGTCTCTCAAATACCCAATACAATACCGTTCTGTCAATCTTCTTCGTGACCTATATCCTATACGGTCCGTCTTCCACTGTATACCTTAACACTCTGTTTGCTGAGACCAACCAGAAATCCCGTCAAACTACATATTAGAACGGTGGTACGCTAAGAGGCCCTCACTGTGGATTGGTATCATTACCGTTCTTTGGGGGGTCTTTATGACCTTGGTCAGTGTTCTGGTACACTCTATACCCCAAGGCTAACATCTGGAAGCACGGAATTGTGCATAACTATGGTGGCATCATGGCAGTTCGTCTGCTCATGGGCGTCTTCGAAGCCGGCCTTTTCCCTGGCGCAATCGCCCTTCTTACAAAATGGTACACCAAGTATGAACTAGCAACCCGTCTCGCCATCTTCTATGTAGGTTCAGCCCTGGCGGGTGCCTTTTCCGGTCTTCTAGCCTTTGGCCTCGCTAAAATGGATGGCGTTGCTGGCCTAGAGGGTTGGCGTTGGATTTTCATCATCGAAGGTATCGCTACTGTTATAGTTGGCTTGATAACTCCCTGGGCTCTGGCTGATACACCAACTGAACGACCAAAGTGGCTTGATACTGAAGAGCAGGACTACCTTATCCGACGCATCATTGTTCAGAACGGTGGTACAGCGGCCGATGAGACTGGAAAACACTTGAGTGGTTCACTCGTCATTTCTGTCATTACAGAATGGCAATACTATCCACTCGTGCTTGTGAATTGGGCCAACGTTATTCCCAGCTACGGACTCAAATTCACTCTGCCGCAGATCATCAAGAATATGGGGTTTACTAATAGCAATGCTCAGCTTTTGACTATCCCACCATATGTAGCGGGCGCCATCAGCGCGGTCGTCTTTAATGTCCTATCCGACAAATTCCGTCGTCGAGCTGTCATCATCATCATCCCGCAGATATTCCTCATCATCGCATACTCCATTCTCACTCCCCTCGCTGCAAACATCAGATCCAACATTGCAACATGTTTCTTCGCCATTATTCTTGCAAATGTTGGTTGTTACCCGATCAATCCCATGTCATCATCCTGGCTGAGTAATAACACTGCTGGGTCTGCAAAGCGCAGTCTGGCTATTGCTTATTACGTCTCCCTCTCGAACGTTGGCGGTATCATTGCCAGCTATATATTCATCGAGAGTGAGGCCCCTGGGTACCCAACAGGCTTTGGATTATCATTAACCTTTTCTGTTCTTGGTGTTGTGGCGGCATTGGGACTTTACTTCGTCTACGGGAAGATCAACAAGATGAGGGATCGTATGACACAACAGGAAATCTCTGACAAGTATACCGAAGAGAAACTGGCTGAACTTGGAAATCGCAGTCCACTTTTCAGATATACGAGATAGATATAAAGTGGAGGTGTGGGCCAAGGAGACTTAAATTATCCTGTTGATACTTTGCTCTCAAAATCAAATCCGAGAATCAATCCTGATATCTCCATCAATCTTGCCGGCTGCATCGTAGTATCAGGGACTTTATATACCTGTTGTACTTACGTTTTCCCACCCCCATCAGTATTCCTGTTTCTTCTCAATGCCCTGTAGCGTTGTGCGAACCACCAGAGCGCTCCTATAATTACCATCCCCGCGATACCGGCACCAACTCCTATACCTGCTGCAGCACCACTACTCAAGCCATCACCACCTCCACTATCACCGCTATTTGAGCTCGGCTCTTGAATTGTAGATGATATCGCTACAGTGGCACTCTGCAAAGCCAGAAGAGGTGCTGACTCTGGTGAAAAGAGCGAGAGGTCGGATTCTTGCCATGCGACGCGAATTGGATTCGCCCAGAGAACGCTTTCAGTAACAGTGACAGTTGTGTCGCTAACAACCGTGGTAACTTTTCCGATAGAGGTGATGGATGTCTCACATGACCAGCCAACGATGGGTAAGTGCGAGATTCCTCTATGGCTGCATTCAGTGACGGTACAGGTATTGGTGTAGTGTACGGTACTCACGGAGGACAACATATTGCAAACGTTGTTGCTGACTGGTTGGTATCACTTGATACAGATGTAGCCACGTACACGTATGAAAGAGGACAAACTCCGGGTGAGTACCAGTGGCTAGAGCTGTACTGATATCTGTTGTAATTCGACGGGTAGCATGAGTATTTGCGTGCGCGGTTGTCTAGATCATAAAAGATGCGACTATTTACAGCCTTTGTGGTCCATGCACTGTTTTCTGTGCAATCTTTGTTTGGTGTGAAAATGGTTGTCAAAGGTATTGAGGACGTTTGGGTAAGACTGGCCACGTCTGTGAATTCAGTTATGGAGTTCATCGTCCAAGCACTTGATGCTGTAGTTGTTGAAGGGAGTAGATGACGAGGAATCAGCCTGGCGGGTGACCATCCTATATCCTCCCTTCGATTCTACGCGATCGAGGTCATGGGAATGTTGTGGCTTTGATGTTTCTTTGTTAGATTTGCACATTATTCAGCCTCCGCAACATGGTTCTACTGCTGATTGGCAGTATTGTCTTGGCGATACTTGGCAATGGCAGATCTGTTTTCAGCTCATACGAGGCTGATTTTCAGTGTGCCAAGTCTCTTACCAGGATTACTGAGACAGGACAAGATGGGTACGTTATCTATATCTTATCCCAGACATAAACACGTGTGAGCTCTTTGTCTCTCTCTACCTGTAGCCAACAGGACCCTCCAGTTGGATGCGTTCCCATTGACTGAAAATCTCTCTTATATTATTCTGGGCCATTTCCATTGTCGTGGGCAATCGCAGAGACGATATTGATATTAAAAAAAATAAGACCCGGCCTTGTGTAACATCAGTGACTGTTGCATGCGAGATTCAAGGTCAAAGCAATTGTGAATGACGGTGGCCAATTGAGCACTAAAATACATTTGTCAACGACACATCATCGTGATATCGGATATGGACTCATACAAACGATAGGATAATTTAAAATTAACGAATAATGTCATTTTATTGAAACCAGGTTTCAAATCGCCAGTCTCTTGAGACTTAAAGTGAAAGACTTAGACTCCGAGTTCGGTGTAGGTTAGCTCGACAAGGGCCATTGTCTCTGCCGACGATTGCCGCCCACTGATATCAGCTAGACTTGTCACTAACGGGAACCTACAGTAGTCTCAGTTATGGGTCAGTCCACCCTGGAGAGTTTCAACATGACCACTCAGCCACTGTAAGGTAACAAGGATGATATTCCATCTTTGACAGTCAATGCTTGCTTGCTTGTATTATTATGCGTAATGCTCATGAGTCGAATCCATAAATACTCCGAACAAGACCTCTGCAGAACCACATAGTACGGGTCTAAACAAGTCCACAAGCCAAGCTCACTACTGAGAACGAGGCCAGCCCAGAACATGCTCTATGGAGCTCGAGCTTTGACTTGAGAGCAGTGAATTCGCCACAAAGACCCTCCAACTAAATGTACCGGCCTGCCCTAGGCACCTCCACTCCGGCAGGCACAACAAGCTTTTAGCTCCCGCTGATCGGTCCAGACCAAGACGTCAGGATGGATATGAAAGGGATCTACCTATGACTTAACAGATAAAACTGTAGAATCTTGCTTTTGAGTGGGTATCTGTACTAATTAGCAGTGGATCTCGATATGATGATAACGCTTTGATACTGACATCGACACTATCAGAGGTCGAGATTGAAGTGGAGGTTTTAAAGTGGCGCAACGTCTTTCTTTGAAAATCGTTTAGTTCCGCCGTTGACGCCATAAGCCAGTAAATGGAAATGCTGTCGGTTACGTAGGAAGACACCATCAATCATTGTGTTACTGTTGTCCCATAGTAGTTATTTGAGGTGAATGGAGAGTGCATTCAGAAAACACCAATGTCTGACCCATGACGTAGACTGCCATGAACCAAATGATTAGATTAATGACATAACTTTATCATAGTATTTGGGTCATCTACAATTGTAGTAATGGAAGAGTTATTGTAACAGGATAGTATATCTATTCTTCTACCTCTTAAATAAGAATATATGACCTCTCTAGATGATTTTCTCTCTACCCTCTGAAATGCAATGCAATGGTATAAATAAAAAAACAGACGCAATCGCTTAAGTGGAATTGGAGTTGTCGGCACAAGAGAAAGCAGATGAACCGCCCTCAGCCTTGTAAGAATCGATAATACCAACAATGGATCCATAAGTACCACCAATCATCAAGAAAGTACCTGAAACAATGACAAAGATGCTGAAAGCAACCATGAGGTACCACTTCATGTTGGGATCTCGCTTGCCCTTGGCCCAGTTATCGTACAGCCACATGCAACCGTAAAGCTGGAATGACATCAGAGTACCCAAAAGAGCACCGACAAGAGACACGAGGCCACCAAAGACGGGAATACCGGAAGCGATCAGGTAGGCGATGACGGTGGTGGTGAGAGTGCAGCCGATCCATGTTCCCCAGTGGACAGCGCTATTGGAAGCGAGATGCTTGGTTCCACGGAGGAGACGAACAAAGACGTACTTGGCAGCGAAGTGAATGACCAGGACAGTAGTAGCCAGGAGACCAGGCAGAGAGATACCGTAGGCAATGCGCTTGATCAAGTGACCGGCTGAACCGAGAGCGGGGGAAGCGACATAAGATCCGCAGTAAAGGTAAACGACAATACCGATGACAAGGTAAGTGATGGTCACACCAGCCTGGCACACAATCAGAGAACGGGTGTAGTGAGCAGGGTTCTTCATCTCGGCAGCGATGGAGAAGAAACCAGGTGTACCGGCATAGGCGAAGATGAGCGACGAAATGGATGAGATGGCCTGAGTGAAGGATGGGTTGCCGACAGTCTTCCAGTCAGATTTCCACTCGCCTCCTTGAGGCGCATCAGCGGGACGATCCTGAACACCGACTGCGATGGTGACGGTGAAGATGGCGGTCATGATACAGATGAGGCCGACCCAAGCGAGCATACTGATACGACCGAGGGTACGGACACTGGCGAGGAGGAAACCGCAGATGGCTGCGACAGCGACGAAGACTGCTGTGCAGGTACCGTGGAGAGAAACAGCGTTGAGACCGATGGAGAGACCGAGCATACCAGAACCTGCAACAAAGATCCAGTCTGATGATGATTAGCAAGTGTTCATGATAGTTTGTAAGATAGAACATACACAAGCAAAAGGCGATGCCAAAGATCTCACGTCCAACGCGACCAAAGATGAGGTAACCAGCGTCGTCGATACCGTATACTTGAGGGTGGTTGCGCTTAAAAACACCAACCATGTAGTCGGACCATGTTGTAATTGCGGCGATGACGATAAGGCAGATAATACCGGGAACGATACCGAGGACATCAAAGACAGCTGGAATGGACAGAACACCAAGACCGATCTGGGTCTTCATCATGAGTGCGACAGTACCAATCCAGCCAACCTATGCATTATTAGTAAATGGGTCAATTGAGTATGTGAGACGCGACATACAGCTCGGTAGTTGGGACCTTCATCAGTGATATCACCAAAGACATCATCGTGAACTTGCGCACCGGCAATAGAAGGGGTATTGGTTAGGCCGGGCTGGTCATTCTCCAAGTCGCGCTTCAAGTCCTTCTCGGCGAGGTTGTTTTCGTAGTGTGACATGTTGTCGTTTTATGAAAAGGGCAAAGTCAATTGACCAATTGAACGAACAAACAAATCTTGAACTAGACAACTCAAAGATTGAAGAGTTGAATAGTGTTGTATATGAGAGAGAGGAAAAGGGAGAGAGAGAGAAGAGAGGGAGGTGAAGAATGAAGAGAGAGTGTGTGGAGGAGGAAATGATGATGATCTGGGGATAGTGGGATCAACTTATACAAATGATCCAACAGAGGCAGATCGAAAGCTCCGGCCCTCTCGTTATGGCATGTCATGCCGTGAAAGTGAACCCAGAACAAAAGCTTGGAGTGCTAAGTTTTTGCCCCCCCTAACCAAACACCACAAAACCACGCTATGGAGTCGATCCCCGTGTTGTTTTACCCATACGGGGTTAGTCGACTTTTCCCCCAAATGATACTTTGCACCAAGAAACCTGTAAGAAAGTCCCATTCTTTGCCCCCCAGCTTCGCTGTGCCCGATAAACCCCAAACCGCAGAACCCGGCTCTTGTCTGTAGTTAGTATAGCGTGTGTCTGGAAACAAAGTGGAGAAAGAATGCTACCTACTACAATTCACAAAGGTCTGTTCGTAAAGATCTTCTTCATGGACAATACCAAGCTTCTGCTTGGCATCTGTTTGCCCCATGGGGAAGGACGACTTGATCGTGGAGAAAGAGGGTCGATTTTGCGGAGGTTGAAAGCAAAAGGGCCTGAGAACCAAGAAGCTATCACGTAAAAGAAACAAGGAGTTGATCAAAACAGAGGGTTAGAAAGCTATGACGTTTGTTATGTTCCACTGGGCGATGGGCTTAGCGAGTCAAGAAGTCAAAAAGTCTCACTATTCTCCACAGTAGGTGGGCTTTTCACTCGTCAGAGGCTGAGTTTTCATTACCTACAGCAATTCCTACCCCATCATTTTACCCCAGTAACAAGAAAATCGGGACATGATCCGGCGTCTCCAATTATGGGGAAACTCCAACATTCCGCGACACGATATGACGAATAAACAGTCATTGTCAGCAATACGATATCCTCTTTTTTGTGGAATCAGGATCCCTTAATTACATTTATGTTGTTGGTCCCTGCCGTGAAGTGTTGATAAGAGGGACAATGTCTGCACTGCTTGATCTCTTGTCTTCTCCAAATGTCAAGATTCGGAGATATCACTACGAACATCGGCATTCCCGAGGAACAAATCTGCCGACAAAACTCTTCCTCGGCAGAAAAACAGGTGAGGCTGTCGATTCCAGCTCTTACAGGTTAACCCGTAAGCGGTAATCTTCCAGAACATCTTATTTCACGCAACACGCGTTACGGTTGGTCAGGCCATCCCCCTTGCTAACTTAAACCCTGTAGGGATTAGAGGCTGGCTGTTGCTTTTGATTGCATGACCCGACGGTATCCCATCGGGAAACCATCCGCGGCGAACGAAATGTTATCAGTGCGTGGGTATTGACGGGTGAGACAGAGAGATTGACGAGGCATTTTTTTTAGTGAGACGCGTCAACACTTTGATGGATTAAACACTCTAAGCGCGACGTTGATAACGGCAATCGTCGGAACGGTAGATGAAACCAGGAATTCAGAGTTGCAATCGCTATCAATTCTCCAGTTTATCTACTCAGCCGTTGTCAGCCTATCTGATTAGCATTGATGTCAACGATGTAAACTGGTTCCGATAACGGTTGTTACCTCAACGGAACGACCGTCTGTAAGACCAACGGGTAAGTTCCCGTAAAACGACATCCTATTTAATCATTCGATTTATCTGATTGATGAATTCATGCTTTGTGTTGTAATATCCGAGTATGACCAAGGGTGCAAACACGGGCCATCTTCCGATGGCTTGAGCACGGTATCATGCATGTAATTCCCTCGTAGGTTTCGGTTAGATCCTGTTGTATAATGTTGTGAAATCTGGCCTGATTATAAATCTGATGTGTTCTTAGAAGCCACAGCGTGACTATCATGATGTTGGGTTTCACTCAATTGCGTGACAGTGGCAAGTGTAGTTGTGGTCTCGAACGGTTATGCTTCTTATGACCAATTGTGCCATGGCTTGCTCGTAATGGCGTTTCATAGCTACAATTTCAGTAAGCTCAAGTGGCTGTGCAAGTGTGTAGGAAACCGTTTCGTAATACAGCATCCGTGCTAACACGTCCAAGACCGGTCTTGCTTCGGCAGGATCGGACCCATGTGGAGTTGAACGATTCACATGAGTACAGGTCTCCTCAAACCTATAGATACATGGTTCTTTATTCGCTGGCCTTTCATAATTGTTGGCATCTTGTATTGTCATGGCATATCAAGTTGACTGTCTTCTTATTAACCTTTCTAGACGACTTGTTCACGTGGGTCCGTCACTGTCTCAGACTAAAGTCAGTCTGTCCATATCGAACTACTGGTAGATAACAATTTCATTGATTGACAAGGTGTAAGTAGTTTCTGTTATACGAAAACAAGTGCATTCTATAAATAACCCTATCTGCTACTTCCTGGTTGGTATACAACGTAGGTCAAACTTGAAGTATGCTATGGTTTCTCGTTTAGACACTACAAAAATCCTATCGCTACATGCAGCGACCTTTGGAGAACATGGATTAAACATAGCGTAGCCACGTCGGGCTTCGCAATCCCAGCTGTACCCGAATTCGGGCGGCAGAAGGATGAGTCTCTCGTCACCTTGCCAGATCCAATTGTCTCGGCATTCTAAAGCATGGTTACTCGCATACTCTCCCTGTCCATACCTACGTATTTCCTCCCTCGACATTTTGTAGTCAATAGTAGACAGCTCATCAGGGCTTAAGAATCCTCTTATCATCTTTCGATGAGTGCTAAATGGACCTCCGGGTTCCAACCATGCGTCATTGCAAGCGCGGCATATTTCTTCACTGTCGAGAGGATGCGGTGATCCATGCAGGGTATCTCCCGTATTCAAGCAGTATAGCCAGAGCAAGAACGATTTGCCCTCATCAGGTGTCGTCACAAGAGTCATAAGTCGATCTGTAAAGGTCGGCTGCCCTGGGACCCATTCTCCCCGCAAGGGAATTGTCACTTTCGTCTCCAGAGTCTTGGGATCAAGCAGGTATGCTTTATCAAACCACATGAGCACCACGACCTTATTGCTTTTAGGAAAAAACACATCGGAGGTGTTTTTGACAACTTGCAGTCTTTTGGTGAGTGTGCTGTCCCAAAATTGAACTGAATAGTCTGACATGCAAAAAGCGACTAGACTGTGATCTGCTGACATGTCGACCTTGTAGACGCCATCCTGGATTATTCGTGTGGTGCCCGTTTCCAAGCTCAACATTCGAGCGCTCGCATTCATGATAAACAATAAAGAGTGCTTACCATCCTCCAGAAAGTCGATTGACTGTATCCAAGGCGTAACAACCATTGAAGAGGGCTTACCGTCCTCCAGAAAGTTGATTGACTCCATCTTAGGCATGACAATCATTGAAGAGGGCTTACCATCCTCCAGAAAGTCAATTGACAGTATCTTATGCATCTCCTTCACCGGTTCAGCATTCATGTCAGTATCCCACAGCCGTAGGTAGCCCCCTGAGAGCGATACCAAGTAACCTAGCGTTTGAGAGTAGGCCAATCCTCTTATTGCTGTTGTCTTTAAATCGTTGGAGTCAATAGTCTTAATAACCTGCGCCGTTGTAGAAGCTATATTGCATAGCGTGATGGGAGAATAAGATAGTGCGAGCGCCAGTGTTGACGGCTGTTGTGGACACCATGCCATTGAGTAACCACACTGATCGAAATCGATTTGGCTCAGTATGGACTTTGTGTTTAGACTCCAGACTCTCAACGATCCTTTGTCATCTAATGAAGCCAAATTCTCTCCATTAGGAGATATCTGGATTGCTTTCACAATGCCCTGGTGGTGCATGATTTTCTCTTCGGTATTCTCTTCAATGTTCCATATTAGAATTGCGCCGGTGATTGTCTCGCCACAGCCGACTATTAACAATTTCCCGTCTGGCGAGAACATAAGCGGGAGTAATTGAAGGCCCACCCAGGTATGGATGGCCGAGTCGCATAACGTCTTGTCGTAGAGGACAGCTTTGTTTGTTCGATCCCACAAACGGATGTGTCCGCCCCAATGGCTGGAAGCCAAGAGATTGCCAGTGTTTGAAAGGGCAATAGAGTCTAGAAAACCATCATGGCCCGTCAATACCGTCATTGGTCCCCCGTCAAGATCTCGCAGTACAATGGATTTATTACTTAATCCTGATGCCACAGTTCGCTGGTCCCCAGATATCGCGACTGCTTCAATATGACTGGAATCTTCAAATTTTAGCATCTCCAGCCCTGTGGTAAGATCCCAGACCTTGGTCATGTTATGATGTGCCGCTACCAGGATCTTTCCGTCTTTGCTAGTCACGAAATCCGTGGCTTCATTCGGAGGCCCAGAAAATGCCATAATTTCTTGATCCCAATTCTGTTTGATATCAGGAAAATGCATGATCCATGAAGGAACAAGATTTAGGAACTTCATCCGCACTATACTCTCGCGGGGACTGAAAATAAGGGCAGAAACATATGTTTGAAGCGGCCGCTGGCTGATGGATTTGCTATTCTCCATAACAAACCTATAAGCGTCTTGTAGAAATTCCGATAGCTTCGGGGACCGTCCTGCCTTTTGTAACAGCGTGAGTATTGTGTCCTATCAATAGGTTGTGAGGCTGTTCACTTACTGGGACAAGGCCGTGAAGCTCCTTTATCACCAAGATTGACCTTCCATATTCTCCAAGTAGACTCAAAGCTTCCAACCAGAATAAAAATTTGCTGTCAAAAAAATTAGAGACTATATTGCCATCATCCAAACACGGTAGGTTGGGTTCGTGTTGGTTCAGCTTCTCCAGATGCCGCATCCAGTAAAGGCAGGAGTATTTGAGATGAGGTGAAATATGCATGGAAATAGACTCCTTCGGAACGTCGGACGCTGAAGTCCCTGGGAGTTTCAGGTCGCATAGATCCTGATGTAGATCGCGATTCATGATCTGGAGGCAATTTCGAAGTACAAGGCGATGGATTTCAAGTTCATCGATACAGTAATCGTGACCAGATCTTGTTCGATCAAGAAGGAAGTCACGAAATGATGCGTGGAAGAACTTCAGGGGAGATGAGTCATCTTCAGGAACGTCCAAGACAGAGTGGAACTTCTCCAACGTCCTAACGAGCCCATTCACTGGCATTATCAGATGTTCCAACGTCGTGATCACAGGTGACTCAAACAAAAGCGCTATCGCCCCAAGGGTCAGTCTGAACTTGGCGTTTAGCACTGCCTTTTCCTCATCTGAAAGTTCTCTGGTAGGAAAGGCGAGCACCCGACGGTATATGTCGTCTAACCGTTGCTCGGGAGTTCCAGGCAAAGGTCGTCCCGTGATTAGCTGCTGCAATCGGGACTGTTGGATGTCAGGGTCGTCCGTTATGTCCAGAAATCTGCATGTGGTGGCAGCGTAGATGAAGAGTCCATCCGCCCTATCGATGAGTTGATTCATTTCGTCCATCTTCAACCATCTTTGGCCGAACCTTTTGGTAGTGGTGACCTTGTCAAGTTCGTGTTTGATGTACTTGGCAATATCATCAGGTAGCTGTTCATTGGCCCTGCGTGGTATCTTCTCAAGGGTGTACCTTCGGGGTGGTATCTTGAATATATCAGGATTGTCGAATGTACGTGAGATATCACTCTGATGGCGACTGACCACGAGAACTCGTACATCCACATTATCAAATTTTCCAAGCGTGGATAAGAGGCTGAGTAATCTCCGGGCTCCTCCCACCTCTTCACACTCATCAAGAGCATCCAGAATGAGGACAAGGCGGATATGAACCGGGATTGTCTGATTGAGCGCCGAAAGTGGTTTCGAGATGAGGTATGCCATTTGCTCCAGAAGATCTTTGTGTCCAACAGTGGTGTCTTTCAAGATAAACTCACTAATGTATCTACCAAGTGCTGGAACTCGCTGTGCCAGAGTCGTCGAGAAGGTTGGAATCACATATTTGACTGTGTTTCTCTCAGGATCTTCCTGACTGAAGAAGAATGTCGCTCCAAGGAAGATGTTATCCTCGATCTGGGGCATGCGACTCATGAACTCCGTCTTTGTGTTGAGACAATTTGCCACAGTCCTGGCAATACATGACTTTCCAGTCCCCGCCATTCCAACTAGCCAAAATACCGAAACCCCGTCAGGGTCATGAATCCATGACTGTATCTTGCCGAGGGCATCTCGCTGGGTGCCCTCTAAGCATTCTCCGTGTTTTCTCACATCTGGTGAGTCAAAGACTGCGCTCGCTACGTGGGGGATCTTGTCTAAAACAGCCAACTTCTTTATGTCAGTTCTCCTGTTCGCATGATGTGGGTTGGCACGTACATCTAGTGTCGCCTGTTGCAGGGTGCCGATTCTTGCGGTGCACTCTTTTATGGTAACATCGATATTGTTGAGCTTCTCCATGATGGAATTATCAGTTCGATGCATAACATTGACTGCTTCATCGACTTCGCGGTTGTTTTTGTCGATTTCAGAAATCATCGCTTCCCACTTTACCACGAGCGACATATTTCCTAGCATTCTGCGTACTTTCTTGTGAGCACAATGCAGAATGATGCGAAGCTGATATTTGTATATAGTGACATAAAGTGTCACGATCTTGTTTTCCACGGCTAGCAGCAATGGGTAGTCCTCTTTCGATCGACTGGCGAAGAACTTCTCTTCGAGTAACGCATATCGAATCAAGAGGAACGATATCCGTTCAAAGCCGTCTACAGCTTTTTGATCTTGCTGAATTGCATTTTCCAACAGCTGTAGTGCAAGGTTAGGGATTGCTTCGAATAAAAGTTACGAGAAGACTGACTGGCAGAGCAGCAGTGACGCCACTCCAGGCAAGGGCTGCGTGCGGATCTGCTGAGGTTGCGGCACTGATGACCCCTTTGAAATTTGACAAGAACTGAACAATCTTCTCAACCTCTTCTCGGACAACAACTGTCTTATCACCAACGGTAAAAGAGAGACGCGACGAGGCTAAAGTCTCCAGGCTCTCTTTGGCGCGATTCTGAAATGGGGTTTCCTGGCCTTTATATTCGGAAACATTGAGCACCTTGAACATATCGTCGCATTCTGTAAAGAGAAATCAGTTCCGAGTTCTTGATAAGTCACCGGTCTCTGGGGTAATGGCAAACCCTTGTCTGTGATGTCGTGATGCTCCTTCAAGAACCTTTGGTATTTTTGGAGCAGTTCCTGGAAGTCTTCATCTTTCGTAGCCTCGTGGTATGCCCTGGCCCATAGGGTACCCTTCACAGGGGAGCCGCTAGTATCGTGTACTTCCGGCGTGGAGACATTCGGAGGTTCGTTAGAATCCGACGCATTGTCCTGAACGGAGACACTCTGGGGGCGGGGACGTGCTGGAAGGTCGATATGCGAACTGTCGGGTGTCGATACTTGAGTCTCATCACCGAGAGAGTCTGTAGTCGTTTTGGTCTAGTACCCGTTAGTTCACATTTCTGAAAATAGAAGCGCAGTAACTGGTGGCTAAAAGGTTGGTGATTGAGTCGAGTTCGTTACAGCGTGCCATAGCGCTCCAGTGGCCTGAGGCATCCACCTGCTACACCTCTCAGCTATTAAACAGCCAGCAACTCACCTTCCAAAATCTTGATTTGACCTTCCTTTTGAACCGTTCACGTCGTGAACTCTCATCACTATCGTTCATTTTGCGAGGAACAGATGAAAACAAATTTGTCTGAGAAGGGGTAAGTTTTAGATTCTGAGGTGGAGGAAACTACATTGCCTGATGGCTCGAGCCAACAAATACTTCCAAATATGATTATTATTGGTTGCATAGCTGCATATGAATCCATATATGCCTCAACATTGATGCCTTAGAGTATTATCCGAAATATCATATATGACAGATTGTTTACGCTTGTCCAGGTTAATAATTTGAGGCCCATATGCCGTCCGCCACTGCCTGCAGAAGCTGTTTTTTTTGTTCGGGCTTTTCAACAGAAGGCGTCATACCCTGATCCCTGCACAATTACAAAATGTTTGGCTTTTGTACGAGGGCTTGTTAACTGCATATTCTAAAGCCTATATATCTCAGCGAGTGTATGAGATCCCATAATTAGGAACATCATAATAATGGACGGAGTTTGTAAAGCTGGATGTGCATCTTTTACTCGTTTATTTACATGCTATAGTCACTACCTCTGCATTGATCTATGCCAAAGTAACACCGGCATCCTTGAGAAGCTGCGCCAACTCAGCCCTCTCATCGCCCTCCAGAAGCTCAAAAGGCTTCCTCAAACCACCAGTCTTGAAACCCTGCAACTCGAGACCCGTCTTGATACCAGCGCCGTAGTGATGAGCCTCAAGAAACTTGCACACGGGAAAGATCTTGCTCCACAACTCACGACCCTTCTTGAGATCGCCGTCAACAGCGATGGCGTTCCATAATTGAACAGATAATTCAGGTAGAACGTTTGTGGTTCCCCACACAGATCCCTTGGCGCCAGCGCAGAGACCGTAGAAGGTCAGAGTATCCCACCCGTTTAGCGCGGTGATGGAGTTGTGGTGGTGGAAGAGAAGATCTGTCAGAGCAGGGGCGTTGCCAGATGTATCCTTGAGATACTTGACACCGACCTCAGAAAGACCAGCAATCTCAGCAGGTGACAAACTCACACCGCTGGCACTGGGAATGTTGTAGTACATGATAGGAAGCCCACTCTCCTTGTAGATCTCCTCAAACATTGCCCTTAGCTGCTTCAGGCTGGGAGCATCGTAAAAGGGAGGGACAATCATTGTGGCAGCAGCTCCAACCTCTGCAGCGTGCTTGGCGAGGTCAACGACACCTGAAGTTGTGAGATCTCCAATGCCAGCGATGACGGGGACACGGCCAGCTGCTGACTTGACAACTTGGGTGAGAACGTCTTTGCGTTCTTGGACGGTCAAGGCGGTGAATTCGCCTGTGCTGCCACCTGGGACAAGACCGTGGACACCAGCGTTGATTTGGCGCTGGATATGGGCGTCGAGGCCTTCATAGTCGACGGAACCATCGCCTTTGAAGGGGGTGATGAGAGCGACGAGGATGCCTGTAAGTTCTTGAGGTGCCATTTTGGATGTGAGGGCTGTGAGTGTAAACAGGTAGGGGATATGAAGTTAATCAAATGATGTTCATATAGTCTATGTTATATGCTTCTTACATCTCTCCATGTCCCCAAATCCGTATGATCCTGTGATTGCCTATAACGTTCATTCTGGTGTCTTTGTAGATAATAGGCAAGTCTCGACGACCCGAAGCTGTAAATTGTGGGGTATCAGTGGTCATGTTGTTTCTTTTAGATTCATCACTGAAAAGGGTAAGCTTCCGCGAGAAACACTGCTAACCATAAAATACACATACAGACAAGAGTATTATTAAAGCAGTGGCTTTGCAATCAATCAATCAATCAAGGTGTCGTTCTCCACCACAATGTCGTGATTTGTAAAGGGCGTAGCTTAATAATTAATATTCGCAATCGTACAAGAGGGGCATAAATACCCCTCTCCAGTATAACTTCAGTGCATCACATCGCTTGAACATTCTATCCATCGCTCACCCAATTAATACAAACCCAAAAACATAATAAAAATGACATCCATCTTCCTGTGAGACTAATTTCGTATCATTAATTTTCTGCGCTTACTAACCAATATAGAACCGGTGCTTCGGGTTACGTCGGCGGTCAGCTCCTTCATGAGCTCTCCCAATCTCATCCCGATTACACCGTCGCCACGCTTGTGCGCGACAGCCATGCTGCCGAGACAATCTCACAGAAGTATCCCAAGGTGCGCACTGTGGTGGGTGACTTGGATGACAGCGAACTTGTGGAACGTGAGGCTGAAAAGGCCAATATTGTGTTGAGTATGTGGTGTCACAGCGAGCTTTGAAGGTTGTTGTGCTGACTTGTTTAAGATGTCGCGTCGAACAAGCATATTAGCTCTTTGCAGGCCATTCACCGAGGATTAAAGAAACAGTCAAGTGGTGAGTGAGACTGGGACAAAATGCGTTAGACAAAATATTAACGAAGAATAGCATATTTGATTCAGATCTCTGGCGCAAGTCTTCTCCCCGTCAAGGATCTCGCATCCCCCTCCTTCAAGCCCGGCGAGCCTTCAGATATCGTCTGGGATGACCTAGACGGTGTCTCAGCAATTAAAGACCTCATTCAAAGTCACGAGTCTCGCGTGGTAGACAACTACATCCTCAAGATCGCACAAGAAACACCCTCCATCAAAGTCGCCAATGTTGCCCCTCCCATTATCTACGGCAAGGGACAGGGTCCTATCAATCAACGCAGTGTGCAGATCCCTTCTTTGGCAAAGGTTGCTCTCGAGAGAGGACACGCTGTCAGAGCGGGTCGAGGCCTCGCAGCCTGGACAAACGTTCATGTCGCAGATCTTGCGAGATTGTTTGTTCTTCTTGTTGAGAATGCAGCCAAGGGTGGGGACGACAAAAAGATTTGGGGAGAGGATGGGATTTATTTACCTGGTGTGAGCGAGATTGTAAGTACCACCCATAACTTCAGTTGATGCTCTACTAACACATTACACAGAGTTGGGCCGACATCTCAGACAAGGTAGCTCAAGCAGCAAAGGATCAAGGGCATATTGATACATTAGAGGTAGAAGAGCTGTGGAAGCCCGAAGTCGACTCTGCGCTACCAGCAGGTTCTGTTTTCTTTGGCAGCAATGCTCGAAGTAAACCTCGTCGCGCCACAGAGGTTCTGGGCTGGAAACCAAGCGAGGCAGGGCTTGATGTAGAGATTCCTAGAGCTGTAGCTGAAGAGGCTGGTGCTAGGTAGAATATGTTAAAGTGAAAGAAAAAAGAGCGAACTACAGTTTGTTGCTTATCCGACTTTTTGTCAACATGCATGTTTGCAATTTCAACCCTCTTGACAAGACAAGCTCTTGAGCTGCTTCCAAGAACCGTACAACTTTGACACTCACTTTCGCCTACTCGCCGTATCTGTAAGATGCCTCTTTTTCATTGAGAGAATCCGTAGAAAGATCAGCGACGACTGCTGGGTTATTGGGGGAAGATCCTCTTAACCCGATCTGAATCGCCATACTAGGATCCAAGCTGGAGCGACGGCAAAAGATCATTTTATAACCTTTCGGCAACTGTGTCTCCAGTTCCACCATTTCGGCCACTTTCGACCACAAGCTGCTTCGGAAAAGTCTACGATGCTGGTAACGTACCAGCTGTGTGGATTATCGAGGCGATTCTCAAAGTCAAGATCATAGACCTCGAATCAACGCAAGAATACACTTGATCTGCCTGGTCATGATTTAAATACAAGGGGAGAACGGAGAAAGCGCGTTCGACTTTGTTTGGGGAGGGAAGGCTTTCCCGAAGTTGCTGATATCTGGATGACTTGGTGGAGGAATTGAAAATAGATTCAATCGGCAGATACAAGATGGAATCTTGTCTTATCTTGTTTAGCTGTGGAGTGTTGATGATAACGACAGCAAAAATGCATTTCTTTACCCACTGAAGGTTAGCCCCCCCCCCTCTCAGGTTTAGTGCGGGGTATAGTGGGCGGAGGTATTTGGTGCAGGCTTCACCTCCCTATCTCGTCAGCTGATGATGGATGCGTGTTTTAAAAAGAGAAGGCCTTCGCGATGCCATCTTTACGGAATTGTTCTTTATTCTCACCAAATCCATTTCCATAATTGGATTGAATGCTAATATAGTCGCGGTTGTTAAAGTGCAAGAGACACTTCCATCAGACTCTTGTCACTCTATCCTCTATCGCATCATCACAATGGCTCCAGCTTCAATCGAGTTGACGGCTCCCAACGGAGTCAAATGGTCTCAACCAACAGGCCTCTTTATCAACAACGAATTCGTCGCTTCATCAAGTGGTCAAACCCTCACCTCGATTGACCCCGCGTAAGTCATCTTCTGCCATCTTAACTCACCCCACTCACAATCGCCAGCACCGAAAATGAAATTGCAACAGTGCAGGCCGCTGATGCGGATGACATTGACAAAGCCGTCAAAGCCGCAAAAGCAGCTATGCGCAACGAGTCATGGAGGGATCTCCCCGCTTCAGACAGAGGCCAGCTCATGGCCCGTCTAGCAGATCTCATCGAGTCAAAGAAAGAGCTGTTCGCTACCATTGACGCGTGGGATAACGGAAAGACGTACATCGAGACTCTAGAGAATGACCTCGTCGAGGCTGTCGGTGTTATTCGCTACTACTCAGGTTGGGCTGATAAGACATTCGGTCAGACCATCAACACCACGCCCAAAAAGTTTGCCTACACAATTCGTCAGCCCGTCGGTGTTGTCGCGCAGATCATTCCCTGGAATTATCCTCTGTCAATGGCCACCTGGAAGCTCGGCCCTGCACTGGCTTGCGGAAACGCAGTTGTCATCAAGGCTGCTGAGCAGACGCCGTTGAGTCTTTTGGTCTTGGGTGAACTCATCAAGGAAGCCGGTTTCCCGCCCGGCGTGGTCAATATCGTCAATGGTCTCGGCAACGACACAGGTGCTGCGCTGGTGCAGCATCCTCTAGTGGACAAGATCGCCTTTACAGGGTCTACAGCCACGGCTGCGAGCATCATGGGCGTCGCGGCAAAAACCCTTAAGAACATCACTCTTGAAACAGGTGGAAAGTCGCCTCTGATCGTGTTTGATGACGCCGAGCTTGATCAGGCTGTCAAGTGGTCGCATTTTGGCATCATGTCCAACCAAGGCCAGATCTGCACTGCGACGTCGCGCATTCTCGTGCAGGAGACAATTTACGAAACCTTTCTCAAACAGTTCATCGACACGCTCAACACGGTGAGCAAAGTTGGTAACCAGTGGGATAAGGAAACGTACCAGGGGCCGCAGGTGTCAAAGGTGCAATACGAGAGGATCCTCGAGTACATCGACATTGGCAAGAAGGAGGGCGCAACGGTAGCAGCCGGCGGCGGTCCTCTAAAGGTCGGCGACACAGACAAGGGTTTTTACATTTCCCCCACCGTGTTCACAGATGTGAAGCCCTCTATGCGTGTCTTTCGCGAAGAGATCTTTGGTCCTGTGGTGGTTATTTCTACCTTCAAGACAGAGGAGGAGGCTATTGAGTTGGCCAACGATACGACATACGGTTTAGGCGCTGCTGCGTTTACGACCAACTTGGAAAAGGCGCATCGGGTTGCTGCTGCGATTGAGGCGGGAATGGTCTGGATTAACAGTAGTCAGGATTGCGATCCCAGAGTGCCGTTTGGTGGTGTTAAGCAGAGTGGTATTGGGAGGGAGCTTGGTGAGGCCGGGTTAGAGGCGTATACGCAGATTAAGAGTGTTCATATAAATATGGGCAATAGGCTATAGATAGATACCTTGGTAGAATAACGAATTGATTTTCCTAGAATTGTTCATCACGCAACGTTGGGTTTGAATGATTCAAGTGTTTATTGCAGTTTGTGATGTCGTGGATGGAGGTTGTTGAATTATTCTCATGGCCGTCTAAAGGCATATTATAGTGGTCGATCCCTAAAAGCAACCACTAAAATAAACTGGAACCAGCTCCCATATTGTTTGTGAGCGACTTCTCAGACATCAACGATTAGATGCATGTACTAGTTTGCGGAAATTGAGACTCGTTGTTGATATGTATTATCATTGATAGATTGACAAAGAAAATATGTGTCTAGAGATCTTGTAGATACAGCGGTACGGTACTTTCTTTCTTACTGTACCAGATGGGGGGAATGATGAACAAAGACAAAGCCAAGTAACAAAGAGGATATAATGTAAAAGACCCCAAGAAGAACCCTTCAAAGCAATTCCCAATGACCGAGCAATAACAGATAAAATATCGCAGACTCCAGATATTTCTCCCATCCCAAAACCCAAAAACAACATTCATCATCTTACACATGTTTCGGAGAAAGAAAATACAATTACGCGGATTTTGTGATGGCGTACTCTTGAAGAATCTGAACAGCCTCGTCCCATCCCCTTGATGCGGCAATCTCAGTAACAGATCGTTCAAGCTCATCCTTGACGTCAAGATCGAAACCGGCCTTCTCGCCCAAAAGACGGAGAATCTGCTCGTCGCCGTTCTCAACAGCTTGCATGACACCGTTCCATCCACGGTACACCTTGTTGGGGTCCGCACCATGCTCGAGGAGGAACTCGAGAATCTCGCTGTCGCCGCGGTATCGGCGGAGGGCCTTGACCACGGGGAGATGCTCGCCGGGCGCGTTGATGTCGGCGCCGCCCTCGTTGATGAGGTACCACACAATGTCCTTGCGGTCTTCGCGGATGGCGGATGTGAGAGGGGAAAAGACACCACCGTTCTTGTCCTCGACTGATACGCCGGCGTTGAGGAGGAGCTTAACGGACTCGAGCTGGTTGGCTACGACGGCCATCTCCATGACTCCCTTGAAAGCGCGGGGCTCGGCGAGCACCGAGAGGATGCGCTTGAGGATGGGAGGATTGCGGACGGCCATGCACACTGGCCAATCTTGGCCTCGAACGTTGGGGTCGGCACCGTGGCTAAGGAGGAAGTCGACCATCTCGATCCTGTTCTCTCGAATGGCAGTCGTCAACGGTGAGTGACCCTTGGGGCTCTTGTCGTTGGGGCTCATGCCCTTCTCGAGGAGCCACGTCAGAGCCTCAATGTTGTTCACGCTAACAGCAGTCTCGACAATGCCCTTTGGCGAAGCCAGGTTGGCTCCAGCCTCGACAAGCTTGGGGAGGTACTGGAGACGGTTGTGGGTGATACACTTGAAGGCGGGGTACTCGCTGGCGGGGATGTTGGGGTCGGCCTTGTTGGCGAGGAGGAGGTTGAAGATGTCGGGTCGGTTGTCGCGGATGGATGTGCAGAGGGGAGTGTAGACGCCGTCCTTCTTGAGATTGGGGTCGACCTTTGCGTTGAGCAGGATCTTGACCGACTCGATGTTGTTGACACTGACGGCAAGCTCCATGATACCAGGTGCCTTCTTGGGATCGGCTCCGTGATTGAGGAGGACCTGGAGGCATGCTGACTGATACGTCGCGGGCCAGAGCATGTGCTTGGGACCGGGCAAATTGGGGTTGGCGCCGTGGTCGAGGAGACTCGTGACGATGTCGACACGAGAGTTCTGGATAGCCTCGAAGAGAGCAGTCTTTCCCTCGCGACTCTTGCCATCGGGATCGGCGCCGTAGTCGAGGATGAGATCAATAAACTTCTTAGGGGTCTTCTTGTTGATGGCGCTACTGAGGAGCGTCTCGCCACTGGCGGTCAACTGGTTGGGATCGCCACCGTAGATCAAGAGAAGGTGAGCAAAGTTGACCTTGTTGGCGATGCAGGCAGCTGCGAGAGCTGTCTCATTCTCAGGGCCGATTTGGAACGTAGGATCGGCGCCGTACTTGAGAAGAGGGACTGCACCGGCGATGAAGGATCTCTCAACAGCAGCAAGGAGAGGAGTGACACCGTCACGGTCCATACCATTAGGATCAGCGCCGAAGAGGAGTAGTATCCTAACAGCTTCAGCGTCGGTGTTGAGGACAGCCTCCTTGAGGGCGAGATGATCGGGACCAGTGTTGGGGGAAACACCGCGATCCAAAAGCTGCTCAATGAGCTTGTGATTTCTGCCGCGGACAGCACTAATAAGAGCAGTCTTGAGGTTGGCAGCGTCAGCACCGGCGGTGTTGCGGGGGTTCCAGCGCGGCATGCTAAAGGGATCAGCCTTGATGCGGACTGCCTTGGTGCCGCCATTGAGGTCAAGACCAGCAAGCTCTTCAAGAGAAACTTCACTATCCGACATTTGGGTATTTTGCGACCGTGTCTCGTGATGCTCGTCGAAGGTACTGAGGCGGTCGAATGTGGCCGTTGTGCCAGAGTGGTATCGCTCGTTGGAGTGCACTGAGCTAGCAGTGTTTTGGTGATGTCCGCTAAATGAGCGCGCATCGTGGTGCAGAGATGCAGCGTGGGGATCAGTGTGTAGAGAAGCAGTGCGCTCTGTCCAAGGTAGAGGAGGGAGAGGAGGCTGCGGGCTGATGCTCATGACATGGCCTTCAATACCGCGGTGGGCAGAGGCAGAGGATGGTCTATATTGAGAACCACCGGCATCGGAGACCTTTGATCGAGGTGCGACACCAGCGCGAGAGTCCATGCGGTCGAGAGCAGCTGCGAGACCAGTGTATCCGATACCCAGCTCATTCTCAATCTTTTCGTTGCCTAGACTCCATTGGAACATGAGAGCGCTCATACGGAGGCTTTCGCGCGTGCGACCGAGGGCACTGATCATCTTCTCGATATCATTATCGCCAAAGATGCGGCCCCATCCACGACGCATGCGACCCATGGCACCCTTGCGCTCATTCTCTAGAAATCTACCGAGCATCTGATCGAGGAGCTGAAAGTCTGCTTGAGTGACGCGGAACTTTTTGCTCAACTCTGAGATGACATCTGAAGGAAAGGTCTGCTGGTTGCGGATGCACTCGCCGAGGCCGGCCTCAATAGAAAAGAGAATCTCGCAAGTGTCGAGGAAGTCGTGAGCGAGGACGTCGAGGCCGTGCGGTTGCTTCGTCACCATTGTGAGGTACTCCAGCATGCGGACTGAGATGCGATCACCGAGAGCGGTGGTCTTGTGGCATAGCTCCAGGCATGCGCTCTGGGCCTTTGCGACGTTGGCCATGACGACGTTGCTCTTTTTGCTGTTGAGCGATCGAGGAGGCTGAGCTGTGCTTGTAGCTGCGGTTTGTACTCTGGCTATGCCGGTACTGGGAGGAGAAGCTGTGGAAGAGGTGATTACCGAGGGTGCCTTCTTGAGAGATGACGATGCCGCGGGAACGGAAGCCGACTTTGGTGTAGGTGGCACTGCAGCGCTCTTTGCAGGACTAGCGGGTACGTAAGCCTGAGCAGAGACGGGTACGACGCGCTTGTGAAGATAAGGAGGAGTAGTCGGTCTGTCAGACGGAGTGAGTGAAGGCAGAGAAGGCTGCGATGACGGTTGCAGCTTTGGCTTTACTTGTGGTGAAGGCTGGAGAGTAGCCTTCTTTGCGGGAAGTCCGAGGGCTTCGTTTGAGACGAGAGAGAGGGATTCCCTTGGACCAAGAGCTAGAGCTTCAATGAAAGAGTACTCCTTGTCAGTAGCAGCGATAGCAGGACCAGGAGCCAGAGGAGCGACTTGCGTGGTCATTATTAAAGAAGGGAAAAGAAAAAGAGCGAAGGAGGGGGGGATATGGGCTCTTCTTAGTAGAGGAGGGGAAGTGAAAGTGGGAGCAACAGGCTTTATGGCGCTTTAATCGAGAACTACTAAAGAGTTGAGTCCAGGCCGCAAGCCAAGCATATCTAGAGGTTGAGTCGTTGATTATGGGCGCGGGATAGCATGCCAGTCAGCTTTTGTCAAGCCAGGTACCGCACTGTGACACATTTGACCCTTGGGCCTTTTAGACCAGACCCTTGCAATTGGTATGCTCGTCGCGGAACTCTCTAGCCTTTGTGAGTGTCTCTCTGTGTGTGGTGCAGCATGTACTACCCGGTCTGGAACTAAGCAAGGGTTCCGACTAGAGCTGAAAGTAGCTTGGGATGAGAGGCGTTGTCTAACACGCTAGCTCGTGCGTTGACGGATCTACCGGACTCGACTGGCTGACTAGCCATCCCCAGCACGATATCGTATCCACTCCCCGGTCAGCTTTACATCGATCACTTTTTTGCGTATCTGTAGGGAGATTCTCAGATGGAGGGAGGGAAATCCCTGCTTGAGTGGTAGATCGACGCTTTGACATGGGACTAAATATTGGAGGGGGTTGTACCCCTGGAGTTTTTGGTCGTCAAGTGGGATGCGATAAAGCCAAGCAAGCACTGTATAGCATTGTCGAGTTAATGGACGGGATATGTTGCCATTCTAGGACAAGTTTAGACATTTATCTGTTATAAACTGGGTTTCTTCCTAAGCGAGGCATAACATGGAGAAGTGAGTGTAAAGACGATACGTAACAGGATACAAAGAGTTCTGGGTGAGACTTACAGCAGGACATGTCACAAATCAATTCATCTATTTTTTTGAACAGTGCAACGGTCCACAAAGAGTAAGAGATAAATTCACGCTCGGACAATGAGGGTCTACAGAGTCAAGATGGATGGTGATACAGGAGAGAGAGAGACGGAGAGAGAGCACTGAAGAAAAAGCCACCAAATCTTACAGGGGGTCAATAAACTTTCCTAGGGGGTCGTTTAGTTGTCCAAGCTCAGTTGACGATTTATGTCACGGACCACCACCACCAACAACAAGAGATGTCACGGACAGCACGCACAGCAGCAGAGCACAGCTGGATAAATGTTGGTAGACAATACGGTACGGTAAATAAACTAGTCAGAGACGGCGTTTTACAAGAGTATTCCGACCGAAGCGTGACGAATCGATGGGTCCAGATGCGGTAGAGAGGATACCTATACTACCTGATTAACGTTAGAGTATGGGTGGTAGATTTAATCACGATCCCATCTCGCAATCTTGACTATTTAATTCATGGATGCAACCTCGGAAATGCAGACGAAAAAAGACGGCATCATTGATCTACTTGTATGCTTGTGCGCTTATGCCCGTGCCAGCCCTCTCAAGTGAGACATTTTGTCACTGCAAGGGTGAAAAAGGGAAACACACGCGGCTGAACCGGCCTTGCCTCTCTGTCTGTTAGGTTAGTGGCTTGCCAGCCTGGGGGACGGGATCTTGGTAGTTGAAGCTCTCTCCATTGATGGATGGACATATACTTTACGCTAGGATGACGGGAAAATGCAGACGTTCCTGACGCCAAACCAGGACAGGGGCTGGAGAATTGTTTTGACAAATAAGTTATTTCTCATCAAAGAGATGGACAAGCAAAAGGAGATTGAATTGAAGTGAATCTAAGCAGTAGTGATCCCTTGCGTGCATCCTTCAGCGGGTGTCATGAGCAACGTTGGCTCCCTACTTGTTCGGTGCGCTGATGTCTCGGACCCCTGGACTTTCAATGACTGTACGAGAAAGGATCAGCCATTCTGTGATCAATTCACAAGGTACATTAATGAAGGGTTGAAGATTGTAAATCTTTACTATTACCCGCTGGAGAATTGCATCAATTGGAAACGGTAGTGAACCAGCTAACAAGCTCCGGTTCAATTTAACAGCCTCGCATAAAGGATGGATGCCAATTTGCACTCTCAACATGGTAAAGGGAACATGCCAGTTGTCGACTCCATTTATGGTCCACGTTCTGTTCTTTACCAGGTACAGAGAACCCTTTTGCGTGGCAGCCTCATCTTGAACCCAACAGAGCGGGCAACTACTGTTGATAGACTATCTTGGGTTTACACTGTACAAACATGTTTATTGTGGGAAAACCCAACTGCCACGTGGAAGATACATGATGCAAGGGCTCAAGAAGGTCTAGATCATTGTACCATAGTCTACTGTGAACAATAAGTCCGAAAGCTTTCGCCCCCTTCGTACGTACTTGGATCCAAGAAAGCTCGACGCTTATCTACCACGCGATGCTGGATCCGGAGTAAGTTCAATCTCCACCAAGCAAGAAAGAAAAGAAAAAAAAAAAGAAACGAAAAAGGCGGGTCAAGTACAAAATGATGGTCATGATTTTTTAATCATTTTTTTTTTAAATCCTGCCTCGTGAAGAGAAGGATTCAAGGGATGCATGAGAGGGAGGGAAGACAAGACCAACAGTTCGTTTTGATGTTGGTTGACGTGCAGACGTGATGGGAAAAAAGACGTGTCGCAAATGACCTGGAGCTACAGTGGGTTACAGTGGGCTTAATCACTAAATGGATACGATCAAGCCCTGTGACGCATCCATGCATAGCGGGCCACCGTTTTTAAAACATGGATACCTGCTTTGATCTGTCTTGACCTGAACTACCAACCACAATTTGTTTCTCTTTGCTTTTTTTTTTTTTGCCTCGTTCTTATGATGCAAGTGAGCACTTTTTACTTTGACAAGTCAATTGTGTCAAACTGTCAGTGTCAAACTTGCCAAGATGGATCCATCCGATATGCATGCATCCCAAAGAACCGGAACCTGTTTCCACTTGGATCCATCCCTCCACTGCAGCTACAGCTACAGCTACAGCACGCTACTCCCATTTCACCGGACTCCCTCCGGGTACAGTATTGTAATTGGTTCTGAACCTCGCTTGCTTCTTCCTCCCCCAGAATATCGCAAACGGCAGTCAAAGGAGTCTATTCACAATCAGGCATTGCCGCATTCCAGTCAACCTTCTTAGAAGATTATCTAGCTTTTTTCCGTTCAACTTTAAAAGTAATATCGCTTCATTCCTTTGTCTCTCATTTTCGAGATAGAATATGACCAATCTCTTATTTTTCGTTCAAACAGTATCTCCCTGCTTAACAGCCTCGAGGCTGGGGATGCAAGGAGGTGCGAATAAAAGAGACAAGTGACGTTAAAGTCAGGCCATCACCACCATATGTAAGCGACAACTGAGACTTTGTCTTGAAATGCTGCAGTGATAATCTCTGCATCTTGTCTTTGTTCCAGGCCTTTTCACGTTGAGCAGCCGAGACTTGCATCTGTTCTGCTCTGATGAAGATAAACTTGTAAACTTTGTTGGAGAAGACTGGAATGACGCCAAAGCCTTGATTCGAGACTGACCAATTAAATAATTCCTGGGGAGGAGAGGATGAACCAAACTCTTAAAAGCAAAGAAGAAGAAGCAAGGGATAGAAAAAAGACGTTGGCGAGTTCCAATGTGAACTGTCATATTTTATCGTTTCTTTCTTTTTTTCCTCGTTGGATCTGGAGATCGAACAATGACAATAATTCGCCTATGCATACTACCCGGTCAACCTGAACCTGGTCTGGTCTAGGCCATGAGCGGCTTTTATTGATGAATCTCTACGTGTGTGAATATTCGGCGGAAGGGGTCCGAGGTATGACGACGGCACGGCACGGCAAGGCAAGGCAATAAATCACAGGCTCATATCTGCCAACAAGATAACTGTGCTTGGACTACACTGTACAGCATGAATGAATAACTCGTGCTCGCGCCTCCCGATAAACGTGGCTGACATTGGGGGGACACAGTGAAGAGCAAACAGGGACGGCAGCCGTAAATCTTCAACTATTAATGGTGGCTTACGCCGCATCCATTCTTTGGGGATTTATTGTTAGTTGAATATAAACTCTATTAGAATTAACTCGACTAGCCTGCCAAACAAAATAAATGAGAGCTTCGCTTCTTCCTTCTCTTTCTTCTTTATGGCGTTGTGATTGAGTTTTGGATGGGATGGACCCTTGGGTGATTACGGACATTTCCTCCCGCAAAAGGTCAGTGCAAAAGACAATCCAAAAGAGACACGGACTTGAAAAGCCACGATTTCATCGTTTAGATCTGACTATTTAACAAAATTAGACGGACTTTCCTCGGAATGACTCTCCGTGAAGCCGTTGGTGCACACACCTACGCTCTCTGTCTCTCCACAAACGCTTGAGCCAAGATTCAATGGCTAGATCGGTTAAGTCGCCCTCTCTCGTTTGTCAAAGCACGCGAGAATGGACCCCCTGATGCCACTAGGTAGCCAGCCAGCCACATTCTTAGGTTTACTCTTTAGTGGCGGACAGCCAGTAACCTGGAATGGGGAGAAATGCCATGCTACACCAGAACCAGCATTCAGGTCCGTTCGGCGGTTCCACGAGATTGGGACACGAATAGAAAAGACATTTTTCATTGATGGGAATAATTTATAGGCAAGAGAGAATCAAATTACCGTCTTGGTTCGGACGCTAACTTGATATACAGCATTTATTTCCTGTCGGCCCGGAGGATTTTTACATGGAGGAAAAGCATCATTATCATCAGCTACTGTACTGTACTGTACTGTACCCACGGATACCGAGCATCTGGGACGAATGATCGACAGTCCACATGACATTTCTGAAACACGGAATCAAAGCATGGAAAGCCTTGCTTGCACACCACCATAAATATACAGTTGATGGTGTTTGAGTTTACTGATTAGTCGTCTGTCCGTCAGCCCTAGCGAGGCGATGAAACGAAACAGAAAAAATAGCATTCATCAACAGGATGGCAATTTGATGCAGATGAACGGGATTCCTAGTGGTAGGGCTAGCAAAATCCTACTATTCTAGGGTTGCTTGTGATGCCGTAGTTTAGTGGATATTCAAGGCGGAAACAGCCTCGGGTGGTGTTGATGGAGTCGGTTCCAGGGGTTTGGAAACTCTGGACTGGTTCACATGGGGAAAAGACTAATGTATGTAATTAAATGAAAACGGAGAGATTGTTGCGCCGGTTCAAGTGAACTTGTAATCGATTTAGCTGTTTGCCCCTGAGATGAAGCCAGCCTTGTGAGATTTGAGGGTATAGGGTAGTTTCAGATGGTCTCCTCTATCAAGAGACGTCGACGTTATACAGTTTAATACATGTGTAATGATGGTTCCTACATTTTGAATCAGCTCAAATAAATTAATGAATCACTTGAGGTTGATATAAATAATTCTCATGATTAGGTACAAAAGTCTTGAGCCTGTGAGCCATGAAGTAGAGCTTGGAATATTCACGCGCCGTTGATGCTAGACAGACGCAATAATGTCGCGAGACCATTCT
Organism: Fusarium longipes; assembly: GCA_013618495.1. Classification (NCBI taxonomy): domain Eukaryota; kingdom Fungi; phylum Ascomycota; class Sordariomycetes; order Hypocreales; family Nectriaceae; genus Fusarium; species Fusarium longipes. The sequence goes on along the minus strand of JABFEY010000067.1, from coordinate 132,201 downwards.
ATTCCAATTCATCCCAGTTCAGCCCTATCACTTCTCACATGCAACCATCGCAAACCCATTCAATTCAATCTCGATTAAATTGAAAGCCTTTAAAACGAATGATTCACTCCTTTCACAAGCTTAGATCGGAAGTCTAGATCTTTGTCGGCGTGGCCGCGCTATCGAACGCCAGTTGGCCGAACCAACAAAGGCCCAGACCAGACACGTACCGCTGCCGAAAATTCGCGGCATGTGTTTTTTGGTACAGCTAGTAGAACAATTAGAGAATGTCATTCATTGAGAGTACAGATTGCCATGTGAAAAACATTATTGCACTATTTAATAACTCTTCAAGCGACTGCTGGTGAATTGATAAAGGATACTTTATGAGGTTCTTTGTCGCGTTATCTAACACAACGTTTGCCGAGCATCAAGCTGTCTCACCAAACAATACCAGCAAAAAAATATACCCGCTACCATATCAGAATAACAATTGAACACAGATGCTCTATAATCATGAAAGCGACGAACAACACACTCAAGCCAGGCACTCACCTCCCAAGGCCAACGCTGCCAATACCACTAACACAAATAGCCTCTCCCTCCGTCGGAAACTAACAAGATACCCTCACCTGTGCTACCGCTGACAGACGGCTGGACCGCTCCCCCCGGCTGACCAAGCCAGTGACTAAAACACTTATTTCTCTTTCTCAATCTAGGCTCATTTAGCTCAAAGAGCTACGCTGCTTAGAGCTGCCATGATGCTTATTAAAGCTGAGATGGTGCTCATTAAAGCCGCCGTCGTGCCCGTCGGAGCTTTTATAGTTCCCCTTTTGAACTGTGACGGTGCCCTTTTAGCAGAGTAAGGTAGTGGAGAGGACATTGACACGGCTCGTACCGCGCATGAAAGGACCGTGAGCTGGGTTAGGATATCGTATACGTCCCTGTTATCCTTGGAGATAGGGGAATAGGGTCAAAGTGCTGTTCTGGACCCTGTTAAGGGAAATTGAGGCTTTGATAGATCGGGGAGATGGAGGTTCGGGATGCCACGGAAAAGTTTGCACTTACACAAGGACCGATGATGGGTGATGGCACAAAAGCCAGGTGATACCCTTGACAGAGAGTTATTGTTTGTTGCAGCCAAGGAGGAATGTTGCATGACTCGGCGATTCTTCCTGGTGCAAGACACATGACGCATGTTTCTCTCCTATGAATTGCCATGTTGACTACATGTGCTGGAAAGTAAAGATTTGAAGACATTGCTACAAATTGGGTATCTGCGTCAAATACTCGTCTCGTATATCTGAAAAGCGGATGCGATTTCCAAGCTCAGCCAGTTTCTCATCGGTATAATTGTCAGAAATTTCCTGTTGGGTTATACGATCCCTCCTCTTGTTGATCTTCACATATCCGGGATGCTACTGCCTTCTTGTTATCGTCATTGTGGCTTTAGGATGGCATCTCCAGACAGAGAATAAGAGAAGGATGAGTTGGCAGCGACCGGGGTTATGGAAGCCAGTTCGACTTATACGGCGCAGGCTTGGGAGAATCTTACGGATAAGGACAACTTTAGTTTTTGATACTTATACTAGACTAAAGGCGAAGCTGTCTGAGGAATCGAATCAATGTATTGGAATGAGGTTGGTATGAGAAGTGAATACAAAGTCATTAAACCCGAACTGCAGCCATGATTCCTTTCGCACTAGAGTAAAGTACTGTACCCCTCTGGATCCCATCTAATTCTGTCTATCATCCAAAATACATCTCTTTTACATGCCAACGTCCTCGAGCCAGAAATCATAGGACCAGAGCTCCTTTCCATACTTATCTTCACCTAGCTTTTTCCCAAGAATTATCGCATTATCCGAAATAGCTTTGGACTGACTCGCTCGCTTTCTGCCGCAAAAGCATTCTTTATATTCCATGGTGACGGTGTTGCCGCATTTATTGCATTGCCACTGGGTATGTGCTTTGTGAACCGTTGTTTTAACTCCTTTGACCTGCCCTGGCATCGTGTTGAAGAGTGTAGGTGAGTCTAGTTGTCGAAGAAGTTGTAGAGTTTTATATAGTGGAAAGAGTGTGGGAAGAGTCTTGAAAGGAGTCGTTGAGTTGTATACAGTAGGAAGAGTGTTGAGTGATGGCTATTGAAGTGGTGAGAAATGGGAAGAGAGTTGGGGAGTTGTTGGATTTATAGACGTGGAAGATCTGTTTGGGCCGGATGTATGTCACTATATATCACGCCGATGCTCTGAGTGTCATTCATGATGCTTTTTGTCATGAGCTTAAACGAAAGTCAAAGAAGGAACACTCTGGGTGTCATTTGATCACTCGCGATGCCACAAACGATTCAGGTCAAGTATCTTTCTTTCAATCTATTCATCTACTCTCTACCGGGTCTGAATGGTCTCAAGACTCCCTAACAGGTTCCGAATATAGTCCCATCCATAACCTACTCATTAACCACAACTGCTTCATCAGAATAATCCCAAGTCTCTGTCCCATCCCTATCGATACGCTGGAGTATACCCAAGATCTCTCCCGTTTCACTCAATGCATGAGCCCCAACTCCACGACTGTGTCCACAGTAGAAGCATCTATCGCCAGTCATGGGATTCTCAATGTTGCAAGGCAGAAAAGGAGGTTGGATATCCGTTTTGCAGCGCCAGTGGGTGTGCCGTTCATTCTTATTAGGTGTACACTTTTTGGCCGACATGCCGAGGAATCTTGATAGTTCTTTGATATGAGAAAGTATTTATGTTGATAAATATTGGATGTGTTAATACGTATGGCTATGACGAAGAAACACATAGAACAATTTATACTTATACTTGGACATGATGACTGCCTCGTGATCGATCAGGTTTGCTATACATCACGAGTTGAATGATCACTGCAATTCGAGATACAGATGTTCTTATTAAAGGTAGCTTATGAACATGAAACTACTGTTCATCTCAAGCTATAGTATAAAAAGGCACCAGTCCACCTGTGACAAACCAGTCACTCAGCAAATCTCAGCCTCTACTCTGGCCTGTAACCCCACCACTCTGTATTTGCTCGATCAACATTGACAAGGTACCCAATAGTCTGGCCGTGATCATCCAGAGCTAAAGCTTCTTTGGCACGACGGTTGCCGCAAGATTGACACAACCTGTTCTCCATGGACTGTCTTGTGTTGCATGCCTGGTTTGATCTCTCATTGATGACATGTCTGCAGAGCCAGTGTGTGTGCTCTGGCTTGACCTTGGAGGTGGCAGTTGTGACTTGCATAGTGAGTGGTTGATTTATAAATGTTTGTAGTTGTGTGGTGATTTGAGTTGTTTGGTGTATGGAGCTGTTTGGATGTAGTGGATAGGGAATGGAGCTGCTTGAGGTCTTGGAGATGCCCTGATATAGACCTGGAAATGGTTATGTTGCAGTGACTAGTGCCACATCAACAGAGGAAGTTTCACTCATTCACGTTCTAGTAACAAGCTGCATGATTTGATTCACTTTCAGAAGTGACTCATTGAGTCATTGTTGTTTGTGCCTTGTTTGAACTGACTGCCAAATACATTCACCATCGACCGTTTGTTCACTTGTGCTACCAAGAATGATTAAATGTCTTTGTTAGGGTACTACTGAATGGTTGTAACAACTGAAGAGTTAATCAGATATAACTCAACTGTATCTGAATCTGATTGAGCTTTGTACCAGACAAAGCATCTCTTACGTCTTGAATGCACTCTGTTACCGCCATGCGCCATTATCTATAAAATATCGACTACCTTCTTGGCCTCTATACTCAACCAGACAACACACACACACAATATATCAGAAAACTCCCCACCAACAAGAGAACTTCAACAAGATCATCATGTCAAACTCAGGTCCCCGCGCCACAAATATAATACGGCCTGACCACACTCGCTGGGAGTGCCAAGGACAACTTGGAAACGGTTGGAGGTGTACTGTGCGGATGTCTATGGGGGTAAACGCCTGTACCAGGTGTAGAAGGCTTCGCGGGAAAAATGCTTATGCTTTGACTGAAAGGGGTAGTAAAATTGGGACCATGATCGGGATGTTGGGTGAACAGGAGCTGTGGGTTTACCATTCGATCATTAATGGGTGTCATTGAGAATGTCTTTTATTTTAGGTATTAAATGACATTGAATTCACTACCACATGACTTCTCGCAGTAACATACATGAACGTTTAGATTCTGAGGAGATATACGAGTGTATGGACAACACTAACATCAGTATTTGGGTGCCTTTTAAGTTATGGCAGCATCGTATCAGAGCATGATAACTTATAACTCGAAAACTCAACCTAATGCCATGACACAACAAACATGGAAAAACGTACATGTGACTGTGTTCGCTTTGTATGTGATGTTCTCTGATCTTGTCGTACAATAACATGTTCAACATCTTCTGTTCGCTCTTGTTTCACTGTTATATATGAGCTGCTATCACTCAAATTGAGTCAAAGTCTTCAACATCAACCAATATCCAGCATTCAGCAACACAAACAACAGCAAACTCGCACATCAAAATGTACAAGCAAGACCGTCCAGACCACACTCAGTGGTAATGCCAACCTGCAAAGAAGCTCACTGTTCTAGACAGGATACGTGGCAAATCTCAATGTAAGTGGATCAACAGAATGAAATTCGACATCTGCAGTAAGTGTCATGGTAAACGGGGAGTTGGAGCAATTGCAAAGAATCGTAACCTTGAAACGATTGGAGAACTCGTCACTTGGGATGTGGAAGGTAATGAGATTTGGCGGTATACTATGGAGTATTCAGGGCCTGGTAAATGGGAGGTTTGGGCTGAAGATGATTAGGATATCACAGGCCTGGTACTCTATTCAAATCTGGAGGCTAGAATTTTATATCACTAACTGTTTGATGCACTTGTGAATAGGCAGGAAAGGGGAGTTCCTTAACAGACTGTAAATCGATTGCGTTAGAATCTTGTTACAGCTTCATGTTTCTCACATGGTAAATGAATGCACCTTGATCTCGATCAACTGTCAAGATTCGATATGATCATACTTTGGGTAAAATGTTTGCTGTTGTTCGATATGTTATTGTTTGCAGCCTCCTGTCTATATAAAGAAGTGGAAGAAGCCACAAGTTTATAGCATCCGGTAACTCACAATCCTAGACATCACCACCAACCACATAAATATAACACAACCCTGGTCTTTATCAACATCAGTCATGGATTCAGCCATTCTTAAGATTCATACGCACTGGCGTTGTAACGAAGAAATCATCCTAATGTCAGCGCAAAAATCTAGACCGCTGCTAGTCCAGCGTTACGGAACTACCAACATTACGGATAAAGAATACTGTAGTAAATGCAAGGCGAAATGCGCTGTGGGCGCATACGCTATACGCGGGGACAAATATACCAAGATTGGGAAAATCGAACGTATAGATGATGATGGAAAGGAGTTCTGGGAGTATGAACCGTCACTCCTACAAGGAAAATGAATAAAGGGCAGTCATCTTGTAAATAAACACTGCAATATTTTTTGATAGCATTACCAAAGTTTCTCTCACTCTCTTAAAATCAAACCCTTTCAGCCCATTATTTCGGAGGCTTCCCAGTAGAACCAGTAATAACCTCCTCCTTCGGATTCTCCCCCTTTGGCACTCTAGGGTTACGATGATCCCTGTGCTCAAGATTGTCGGGCTCTCTCTTGGTGTAAAGGCCTGTAGAGTTGCTCGCCACACGCGTGTCCTTGAGCTCATAGTCGACGCCGGTTCCAGCTTTTGAGCCACCAGTTCCAAATGTCTCTTGAAGAGATGAGCTGACGTTTCCCTTGGACGCACCTCCTGCTCCGATGACGCCGTTGGATCCAGTTTCGTAGGGGTTCCTTTCTGACTTCTTTCCCATGTAGTAGACGCCGAAACCGAGGAGTGAGAGGCCTGCGATGGCGGGAACCATGGCGCGGCGCTTTTGGGATTCCATAGCTTTTGACATTTTTGTAGAGGGACTGTTTTGTGGTGGTGGAGAGTTGATGTATATAAGCTGGGTGTGAGACTGGTAGAAGCAACCTCAAGGTTGAGCTCTGATGATAACTTTTGGTAGAAATTTGTATTGAATGTTGATGTGAGGTTGTCAAAGGTGTGACATCAAAAGTTGTGTATTTATGTTTATTTACCTCTCCACTTCCATGGCAAAGAGAATTATAGTTGATGTATAGTGTGAGTCTATGACGGAATGACTTTTGATGATGATGACGGGATGGCGTACAGGACAGTGGGGGAGTCTTGAATATTAATATTCAACATGCCGGATTCGAACTGTCAAATGAAACAAATAATTAATTCCTAAAAGTTGAAGAAGTATTTCTGGTGCGAGACTAGAGTGATTCTGTTATTATCAATTCATTACCATTTATACCGAGTTCGATGACTTCATCACCACACTTTAAGATTAGTCATCCCGATCGGGTTTAGTGATTGATGTGCATTATAGCAGAATGTATTAAAAGTCTCAATTAATTTGTCTGTAGAACAAAGACTCTTCAATTCTGCTTTGATGTGTTGCTGAGTTCTCTGGTGACTGTTTGTCCAGGAGGTAAATCCCGACCAAGATCATCATGAGTAGCATCCCATTCAGCCACCTCGTCATTGCGCACTTTAATAAGGCGATGAGTGTTGGCGCCATTGTCATCAACGGAAATAACCTGGGATCGAATCTTGTAACCTCCAATACGAGGGAGGACCTTCATCCAGAAGTAGTAGTAAAGACCGCAGACCATCATTATCGCAATTCCAACAATCATGTAAGTACACCACAAGCTAAGACGAGGTTAGTATTGGTTCACTAATTACAGAGGAGTAGACCACTTACAAGCTGACTGTTCCACCATAGATACCACCAACAGGGGGAATCCAAGGCATGACGAGAAGATAGATCTGAGACAAAAGGTACAGAATGACAACGGCATACCACGCTCGGAAGTCGGATGGAGGAGTACCAGATCGAGCACGACGGCGGCGGATGAGCAAAAGACCGACACCCATGGCAACATAGAACATAGCATCAGGGTAAGACTTGAGAGAAACGACAAACTGGAAAGCATCGCCTGCTGGAGGTGCGACAATCATGAGAAAGGTAAATGCCCACTTCAAAAGATAAGGACCGAGAGGAGTACCGAAAGGTTTGGTCGAGACCCAAAAGTTTGTCCAAGGGAGCACGCCTTGACGAGCAATCTCACGGATCTGACGAGACTGGCCAACAAGAACGGCAAGCAAGTTGCCAAAGGAACTGAGAAGGACACAAAAGTTGAGAGCAGACTCGGCAGTCTTTCCAAAAGCCGTTCGGAAGAATACAGCCGCAGCCAACTCGCTCGACTCCAGAAATGTGTCCTTGGGAACAGCGGCGAAGTAGGCGATGTTGCACATAAAGTACAGAACGAAGACGATGAGCAGAGACGAAGTGGCATTCTTCTTGAGAGTAGGAATGGGATTCTTGATCTCGTTTGCCATGGCGAATGCATTTTGCCAGCCTGAAAAGGCGAAACTGATATTCACCATTGCTTGTGACAAATTATATCCACTAGAAGTGGTACCCTCGAAGCCGTGGCGGAAGTTGAGGCTGGGGTCAGGGATGCTGCTGATGTTGCCACCGAGGATGACAAGACCCGAAATGGCAATGAAGATGAGCAAGATCAGCTTCAGAGCGCCAAAGACGTTGATGGCCCAGAGAGAGTATCTGTTGTGAGCGATGACAGTGATAACAGCCAAAGTATAGGCGGCGATGGCAACACCCTTGAGTTCCCAAGCACCAGGTTCGCGACCGACGATACGCCAGAGGTAGTTTGACAAAACGATGGCATTGCTGCTACTGAAGGACAGAAGCACAGACTGCACCGCGAAAGCGACGGGGAAGAAATGCTTGGGTCGAGGATAGCCCTGCTCAAGCCACACAACCTCTGAACCACTGCGGTTGGGAAAGTAACTGGTGAGTTCCATGTGTACAGCAAGTCCAGCGGCGGCGAGGATGAAACCAATGACCCAATACACGAGAGCGAGACCGATGGAACCAGTGAGACGAAGGATGGTCGCGGGCGTGGAAAAGATTCCTGTGCCGACCATGTGGTTCAGGTTGAGAAAGATGATGGTCAGCCAGTTGACGTGATATCCCAAAGGCGACTTTGCTTCGACGGGGGCACCGACGGCCTCTTGGTAGCCGATGGTACCGTTGCCTGCTGTTTGACGAACAAAGGCGAGGTCGCCATCTCGAATGACGGAGTCTACCGACTCTGAGGCTTCGGCCTGGCTCGCAGACTGGCTCGTAGCCTGAGACTTTGAGACGAAAGGGTAACCCATAGTCTAGTCTGTCGATGAAACAGAAAAGAAAGAGAATGAGATGGACGGGATGGATTGGAAAAAGAGATGAGGAACGATATATGTACCTTGTACGTTCATAACATGGCTCCCCTACTCGCCAAGATCTAGGCTCTTGGGATTACTCTTGTGGACCTTCTCTATTCAGCTTCGTTAACCTGTTTTAGACCATAATCAACATCATGTTTCTCTTGGTGTGGTGTTTCCAGAGGCAAAGATGCGTGGGGGTGCGTGATAAGCAACAACGGTTGCACCATCGACAAACTCCCTACAATCCACATGCAACATTGCTCTCCGCCGCTATTATATGCTTAAAGCGCTCTATAAAAGGTCCGTCTGCCTAGGCTTGGAAGCTGGGGTGTTTGCTGTTTCTTATTGGTTGGCGGGCATGGCGTGCTTACAACCCGGCATTGTCGTGATAGCATCAATAAATAATATTTCTTACGACCTGCACATTTTTGGGTTAAATGTCATCATTGTTCCTATCGGGGAATGTCTTGCCACTAATATGAATTATTACTTGTATAGGTAATTCTTGATTGATGGTTGGAGGGGTTAAATTGTATTGCGTTTCTGTACCATCGATGGCGTAATTGCAACCCTTACCCGCGGGAATGTATCACACCTTTGTCAATCCAATATGCGGGGAAGGTGAAACAGTTTTTATATACGATAAGAATCCTGTAGATTCTGTTTAATTCATCTGTATTCACATAGTTCAAATCAAAATCATCATTATTCTGACATCATGGCCACCGCAGCTACTCTCACTCCCTCTGCTCCCCCGTCAGCACCAACCTTTAACATAACAACCGCTGCCAAGCCTCCGCCTGGACAGCCAGATATCGCCTACCATCCTGACTGGGATAAGTATCAGGCCCGTGTAGCCCGCAGGACTCAAACCGAGAATCTCACCAAAGAGCTCCCAGAGGGTTTCCCCAAAGAGCTCAAGGGAGATTTGGTCTGGGATGGGGAAACTATTGCTCAAGAGTACAACTGGACTTATACCTTTTCTGCTGAACAGCTCGATGAGATCGACAAGGCCCTTGCTCATTTCAAATGTGAGTTTTATCTTCGTCTTTTCACACGCTTGTTCTGACATTCTAGCTCTCAACCTTGCAAAGGGTCACATCTCGCAAGAAACCTTTCCCCTCCCCAAAACCCATGATGAACTCCGTCGTCTCTCACGTGAACTCCACTATGGTCATGGCTTTTTTGTTCTTCGCGGTCTAGACGTTGATCGTTACACACGAGAGGAGAACATCATCATATACGCAGGTATATCTTCCCACGTAGCCACAGTCCGAGGCCGTCAGGATGCCTATTACGACGGCAAGCGTGCCGACGTCGTCATTGGCCACATAAAGGATGTTAGCAGCTCTAGTAAAATCAAGGTTGGATCTCCCGCCTACACAACCGATAAGCAAGTCTTCCACACAGACTCTGGCGATATCGTTTCTCTATTTGCCCTCGGCACGGCCGCTGAGGGGGGTGCAAGTCGCTTGGCTAGTGCTTGGCGCGTGTACAACCATATCGCTGCTACACGACCTGATCTTATTCATACCCTGACTCAAGACTGGGAGGCGGAACTGTAAGTCACCATGCCATTGTGAGAAGTACGCGGTTACTCATCATGTTGTAGCTTCACAAAGTCTGTCAACGATACAGACAAGGTCTCATCACGCCCTCTAATTCATCACCAGCCCGCTAGCGCCGATGGCAAGACTCCAGAAAGAGTCTTGCTCCAGTACGCCCGCCGCTACTACGTCGGTTTCGGCGCTCTCCCACGCGGCAACCATCTTCCACCCATCTCCGAAGCTCAAGCTGAAGCTCTCGATACGCTGCATTTCCTCGGTGAGCGCTTCAGCGTATCGACGAATTTCCAAAAGGGCGATATTCAGTATGTCAACAACGTTGCTGTATTCCACGCCCGCGATGGATTCAGAGATTCCGAGGACCAGCAGTAAGTTTAGCCTCAACCTTTACAGACCAGGGATTTAATGAGATAAATAGGAGACATTTGTTGCGACTTTGGCTCCGGGATCCTGAGTATGCTTGGCCGACACCTGCTGCTCTTAGTGAAAGGTGGGAACGTGTTTATGGCGGATTGACACCTGAGTTGCAGACGTTTCCTCTTGAGCCTTATGTTCGTAGTGAGTCCGCAGGAGTTAGCAAGTGATGAACATGTTGAGGGAGTACAATATATTTGAACAATACAAGTGTTTCAAAAGCGTTGGGTTAATTGGAAACTCGTTACCTGAGGGGTGGCTTTAGTAGTCGACCAGATACTCAACAAATTGATCACTCTTGCCCAAGCTAGCCAATGTATCGGTAGCGTCAGTTGTTCACAAAAACCCGCATTTTATACAGGCGAGGATGTTGAGCTAGCCAATCAGGTACATACATACCCTATGAAGTAGTTACCTAGTGACTTCGTGATCACGTTTCGATAAAGAAAAAGTAATGATGCTAGGTAAGCGCCAAGCATGGCCATACAGGTCACTTCTTCAAACGCTCAACAATGCGATGTTACCTTCCAGAACTCATTTCGGATATGAGTGACTGTCAGGGATGATATTCAGCTCTGGCTGAACGACAGGGGTTCGTTGTGATCAGACCCCAAATCCGGGTACGCAAACTCTATGAAGGCTATATTTTGAGAGGACAATTCTGAATTCACAATTTCACAAAATACATGTCTTCCGAATGATTAACTTAGATGAGAATCGACATTCTCATGTTGATATAAAGATATTCACCATCAGGTATAAATGTTTGCTCCTTCTTCTGCTCAACCCCCCCTGCAAAATTGGCGTATCAGAATATGCATGTTGGTTGTTGTTTCTCACATTACCCTTGCTAGGGAAGAATTGTTGTCTTTCCTATCGCTCCTATCTTCTTAGAAACACGTTTCCACGAGATTTGTGGTTCCTTCATTCCTTGTTCTTAATTATCTCCCTAAGAAAACACCAAATCAACATTGTTCCATCCAATTTCTGACTATGGCGACTCCCCAGGAAGCAGAGCAGATCATACAAAGCCTCAACGGCCACGGGACGTAAGCTGCCCCAAGCCATAGCGATAGTCAGACTGACTAATGTGGAAAAGACGATTGGGAAAACACATTGAGCTCAGCGCTAAGAGGTTGTTGTATGAAATCCTCCGGTATATCAACGACAAATCCTTTGTCAGGGCCAGCGCAGCAAAGGAATGTCCTTTCACCACGTTCAAGATACATCCTGACAAAATTGTTGTCGACTGCAACAACGATGATTTTACAAAGGAAGATCTTCAAGCCATTTGTCGGCCAGTCAACGAAGGTCAAAACAAGAGAGCAAACTTCAAGTCAATCGTCGCCGCCACGAAAAGGACTCAAATCCAGTCAGAGAATTTCTCATTTGAGTTCCAGCACAACATATTCGATGCTGATGATAGCGATATTATGAGACCTGTCTGGATCACAGCTGTGGAGACTATCCCTGAAAATGTCACACGCATTACGCTCTACCTTCATGATCAAGGCAGCAAGGAAGATATTCAAGAACTCAAGAATTTCATCATTTCTCAGTTCGTTGATCTCCAGGAGGAGTCTCTTCTCTTCTTAAAGAAGCTGGAATCAATGAACATTGAGTTCCTGGACAAAGATGGCAAGATTACTCAGTATAACTATTTTCGGAAAACGATTGTTGATGAGTATCGCGTCTCTTTGAAAGTAGACTTTGCCAGTAATGGGAAGGAAGTATCACATACTCAGCTGTATCATCTAACGGAGCAGTCAAGCAGCGATCCATCGCTGACTACCGTGCTTGCCTTTCCCCTGACGGACGACTTCAAAGTCAAATCTGATACGGAAGCAAAACTATTCAGCCTTGTACCACTACAAGCATCTCCTCTGGGAGTAAGTCATGTCAGGCGCCGGCTAAGATCAGCTCACTAATCATTTTTCACAAGATCTACATTCACTCGGATTTTGATTCCAGGGAAGACGGAGCATCACTGCCCAACCCTAATGTTCAGAGTCAGATTACCACTGCGTTCCTCAGTGCGATATTGCAGTTCTGCGAGCATCCAATTCTTCGTTATCATTGGCCCCTATTCCTTCCTACCAAGTCAACAGACCTGGACCCCATCTGGTCTGGTATTGGTGCTGAGATTCGAGAATGGATTGCTCGAAACCCCGTTTTTATGTCCCATCATGTGAAGCATTGGCGCCTCATCAGCCACCTCAACTTTATGGATGCGAACTTTCTAGACGACGCTGGGCAACCCCTTTTCAACGACCCTGTCAACCATCCGTTTCTCTCAAGCGAGTATCCTCTAAAAGTTGCAAACATCCTCAGAGACTATGGTCTTGAAATTATTCAAGATACACAATGTCTTGAGTTGTTAAAATTACATTTTGAAACCCCAAGCTCGAGACGACTTACGATGAGCCGTACCAAGGAGTGGCATGATGCTCTGGCTCGGCTTCTTTTAAAATTTCTCGCAGATGACAAACACGTTGACTATATAAAGTCGCTTCCACTCATTCAGCTGAAAAATGGCAGTATGGTATCTGCAGCGTCTGAGCCAGTTTACTTCCATACCGTGGAAAACATCGACATCCCCACGAACCTGGACATGCGAGTCGTCAACACCTTGGCAAGCTATAGTCTCGACCTGAGAGACCTGTAAAAGACACTCGGAGTTCAGGAGGTGACGATAGTCCAAGTGAGAAGCGCAATCTTTGAGAGATTTTCTTCTTGCCTTGATCTGTCACTTGACGATATCAAGAGCTACCTGCGTTATTTATACCTCACCCACGAGTCTTCCAACCTTCCATATGAACGGAGCTACAACGCAGTCAAGATTATGACTCTCGGCATGGAAATCAAGAAACCTTGGGAGAGCATCATCTACTTTCCTGGAGTATACAAACCATACTCCCCTCAAAAGCTCCTTGGTGTCGTTAATGTAGGGCCGAGTCAGCCTTTTGACTTTTTGCATCCTTTGATATTAAATGATGCGTCAAATCATCCTCAATCCTCCCATATACTCTGGAGGACGTGGTTGGGTGATTGCATTGGCATCAGGGATAGATTAAGTTTTTCTCATTCGAAAACTCTCCTCGAACAAGAGACAGGTAGGCTCAATCCTTCCGCCAATACTGAGACGGGTGGGTTGTCAGAACATCTGATACATGTGCTCGAGAATCGGCCAGATCAATTTATGGGCCTTCTTGAGCATCTCTGGGCTTTTGAGGGACGTGCTCTGAAGAGAAACCCAGCCCTGTTGTCCGAGCTTCAAGGGCTTCCTGCCCAGAATCTCTGCAGCATTAACCGACCAGTGACTCTGAGAGATACATGGATACCGCTCTGGGATATCAAAACTTGGGTGGAGAAATACATGGTGTATCCTGATCAGTTTCCTTTCCTGAAGCTTGAAGAGGAAAAGAATATGAGTTTTGCTATCCCCGCCAAGTGGAGCTTTCTACCAAATCTCGGTGTCAAATCACAGAATGACATGGATTTCTTGCTTGCGATACTTTCGTCTATCAAGCACTCATGCAATAGACTATTGCCTTTTCAGGTGTCAAAAGTCTTTGAACTATATTGTGCTATAAATTCCAGGTTTATCACATGCACTACTGAAGAAAAAGAGCGAGCAGTGTAAGTTTTTTATTTGTAATATTTATACTATCATGTTAACATCCATTCAGAGAGTTCTTCGATGAGTCTGGAATTCTATGCATCGACGACGAAACAGGGCCAATTTGGACAGGCGTCTCGAGTTGCTTCTGGTCTACGCCAACCAAAATGGTCTCTGCACAATCGCTCGAGAGGTTTTACGAAGACAAGGCTCAGAATAAACAGCAGATGAAGATCCTTTCCAATCTCTTTCGTGTTCATCTGGGTATCCAGGATGCCACCGTGGAAGACTTGGTGGAAGAATTAAGCCTCCTACGAGATGAAGGTTGCGAAGATGTTACCCACGTGGCTAGCATTTATAATTACCTGGACAGAGAGGCGGTTCTATCGCCCGGAATGAGGTACACTTTCCGATTCAGCGAGCTGTTGTTCTCATACAAAACTAACCACTACTTGTTAGAAACTCATTCAAAGAATCCAGCATCATCTTGGTCAAGCGAGGCTCTGACTCAACCTGGCTCTCATCCTCCCGTTGCTTCTGGTCAGATGCAGAAACCACACCTCTGAACAGCAGCTTGAAGAAGTGTTACCCCGAGCTAGCAGACTTTTTTCGCGAAAAGTTGGGCATCAAAGTATCAGCTTACGATCAACTACTAAACTCAACTTGGAGAGATACACAAATGTGTACGTCAGCATTGACTCATCGGGCCCGAGAGCACATGTTATCCTTGATGGATGAAACCAATGGGGGGCTGCCAGAATTCTCAGTAGAGCCCATGAAAAAGGCAAAGGTTTTCCCGGTGACCTTCCCATTCGGAGATGGTCACACCTATAGACCTGGTGAACTCTGTTCTCTAGATGAAGACTTCGCTATTGGGGACCGAAAATCTCTCAGGGATAAACTGAGACACGACATCAAGATGCTGGATTTGAACCTGGCAGACGTACGACGGCTGCAGCCATTTTTCCAGTGGCTTTCGATCGAAGATCGCTATCTCTCAAGATGTGTTAAGGAGAGGCTGAATAGAAATCCGTTATCCACATCGACACAATGGGATCTCAAGGCCAAGGCCTACCACATCGCTCGGTATGTTTATCAATACCCAGTCAAGAAACGCTTCTAACTTGTGTCTTGTTCAGTGTTGGCGCAACATTCAACAGTTACGGATCTTGTCATGATGCCCTGTCTCTATACGAACGACTAAGTAGAGCCAAGATTGTGGAGGCCTTGGGTCTTCAGACAAAGGTTGAGATCGTCCAAGATGGCCAGACAATTCAGTCCAGGTATGACTACTACCCCCTTGTACATGTGGCCGATCATGATGATGGTCTCACCGTCTACGTCACGTATAATATCGATGGGCGCTTCTTCTCGGTTCTACCCAAAAAGTTCCAAGAATGGCTTATGCAGGGCTCGGGCAGAACTGCCAGTCATGTCGCGTTTGAAGTCATCAATGCCCTTACTTCGGTCTTTGCCAGCGATGTTTCCGTTCTGGATTGGACCCTCGAGGATTTAGGCATCGTCGAAGTTCCTTTTGAAAATTCCAATGCCGCCAGAACAAAGATAAGAGTGCGACTGCCTGATGCTCATGAAAGGGAATCAATTACTTTACCTATACGCTAGAGACGATGTCGATTGCTTCAGTGTAATAGTGGATTGGAAAGTTGGTCAGTGTTGGGAGAGCTTTATTTGTTTGAGGGACTGTTTCTTTACTTGTAGTTGAAATTTGTAATTACTGTTCGTTGTAACAATGTGTATTGCTGACCTTTAACCTGGCGGTACTAGCTACTGTTCAATTGGTGGAGACACAAAGTAATAATATTAAGATAAGAGTGATTCAGGAAACTTTGCTACTCTGGTTACAGACTACTATTACATTTTCCTGCAGAGAGCTGATCACCAACGACACTCCTAATTGTGCATTCTTCTTGTACCGCTGGTTTCCAATATCCAATCCAATCCAAGTTGATGGCGGTATCCTCATCGTAATCCTGAATCCAGAATGCAAAGAGATTCTAAGATCTATGCCAGCATAGACGAACTCAGAGGGAGCTTTCAAATGCTCTCAGGTGCGAATCGACTGCCAAATACAGACATGTGGAAAACAGACCAGCCGACCCTGTCATGTAGAAGTGATGGCCTGAGTAGGCGAACATGGAGATCAATAATAAAGCCAAGCGAGAGGTAGAGCAGTCCTGTTGTTACGACTCGATAGGAGAGTCGTCACTGTACTCCCAGACGTCAACCCCGTTCGCATCCTTCTCTATGAGCTTTCCGATGCCTTGACGAGTTCTATTGACTGCAACAGAGCCAATCCCTCGCTTGGCCTTGCATCGGGTGCATTGCTTGTCCAGCATGCCGTTGAGCTTGTTGCAGTAGGTGTTGGCAGTTGAGTCCTTCAGGCATTTGCAGGTCCATAGGATGTGATCCTCACGGAGTTTGGTGACCTTGTTGGACATGATGTAAGGCTTGAAAGGATGGGTGTTTGGAAGAAATCGGTTGGGGAGATTGTGTTGTTCGCGGAGGATGATAATGAATTGGTGTCTAAAGATTGAGGTTAGCTGGGACAAAGATCTAAATAAGTCCTTCCAAGTCCATACCTGAACCAAGATAAATCCAAAATGTCGAATGGAAGTGTATAAAGCGTATTTGGATAAGATTTTGTTGTTGTTATTGCTGCTAGGAGAATCTAATGTTGGGACCAAAAAATTGTATGAAGCTATACAAAATGAAGTTCGTAGCTTGAGAAGGAAGGAAGCTAGTGTCTAAATATTAGTCACGGTGGTAAATTCAGTTGGTGACTGTAGTAAACGGCTACAATGGAGTTCGTTTGATGTCTTTGAGCAGGACGTGTTTCATAATGTATGACTATGCGTTTGAAGGTATCTGGTGATCTTGCCCCACCATTCTGAGACTGTCTGTTTATAGACATAGCGAAGCAAAAGAAGGAGAGAAAAGAGAAGTCAGATATGCGCATAAAGACAGAAGACAGTGAGCCTCTGCGTCCGTAAGAGTATCAACGTATAGAATGTTATGATATGAAGAGATCGGTGTAACACACGTCACTGATCGGAATCACTGTGAAGATATTGTCACGGAAGGATAAGGCTTAGATGAAACATGTCACATAGCAGACAAAGCAAGATGGAAACATCAATCAAAATAGCAAAAGGTCTTTGTTCCTACTGAGCATATGATTGTGAACCTCAGTAAACCACTCTTTGTTGGCATATTCCATGCAAGTAGCAATCATCCATAACCGATACCCTGTCCAGTATGAATACTTGACATGATTCAAGGCCCACGAGTGTAGTTACAAGATTGCGTCTCCAAATTTCCACCGTTCCCATGTGGTTCCAATATGACCCTGTCCATATTCATTCAGCTCAGTGCAACCTTTACTCATCGTCCTCCTGATCCTTCAGCATCATGGCGATCAAGGAATGAATCTTGACACCAGTGTCCTCGGCCTCTGGCTCGTCAGACTCGGCGGCCTGGTAAGTCTCAGACTCGGTGGTGTGGTCAGTCTTGGACTTGGAAGTCAACTCGGCGATCTGGTCGTTCATGGACTTGAAAGAGTCATCTGACTCGGAAGTCTGGTCAGTCTCGGACTTGGAAGACTCTCCAAACTTGGAAAGACTGATAGGCTTGGTGGTTTCGCCAGGTTGACCGCGGGTAGGATCCACACCGTCAAAACGACCAGTCCAAGGGTCACGAATAGAGTCCCTGTCACGATCCTTGATGGGCTCGAGAAAAGACCAGTCCACATCGCGAGCCTTGCCCTGTGCCTGGGGAGGCACAAACATGATGCCCATGATTCTCTGGGATCCGGTGATTTGGTTAGCTCGCATGTACGCAGCCTGCATAGCCTGAGGAGACGCAACGCTAAAGGCGATGCCAGCACCGGTCTCACCGATGGGAAGAGGAGCGTAGATATTGGCGTTTGTTACCATGGTGTTGTTGGTGTCGACGACTCTCATTCCGAGGGTGTTTTCGTTCTCGTCACGAACGACCTGGAGACGCATGGCGTCGACGACGTGAAGGGGTTCGTTGGTGTTGAGGGGGGTGTAGACTGGATCTTGGACGTCTTTGAGATCTTTGAATTGTTTGGTGAGAAGCCCGGGTGAAGGGGAGCGACTGATGGACTGGAGAGGGAGGAAGGATCCTCCTTGGGATGGATGATTAGAAGGAGGCCAGGCCTGATCAAAGGTTTGGGCGCGGTTGCGCTGAAAGGGGATGGGAGAGGAGGGTTTGGGGGTTGGGATAGGCATCTTGAGATGAATTGATGATGCTTCTTGGTGTGGTGATTTGTGATTTGGATTTCTGAGGAAGATGATGAGATTGGAGAACTGAATTGATCAGGATAGAAGAAGATATGGAGTCGAGATTAGAAATGGCGTAGATGTATCTGCTGTTTGTTGCCAGCTGCTAGCAGTGCGGACCGTTTGTTATTTGCATAAAGGAACCAACGACGATATCATGGTGCTATTCACTCTCAAACGGCCATCTATAGAAGATGAAAGTAATTGTTGGAACCCAGTCATTTCCACCGTTTGCCCTTTACAGTAGAGGAGATATTCTATGCAAGGGAGCAGTCAGGAGAAGACAGTGTTGTAATGTAGCTTCGGCTCTTGGATGCTTCTGTGGTCGGACATTGAATCTATCACTGTAGCTTCCACTGATTAGAAGCACAAATTCGACAGAGAGTCAGTCGCACTTAGTAGCTATGGACTACACATCTAATCAGTGATATTCGTGATCAACGACACACTCTTCCCTGAATAAAGGGCTACGAACAGCCATTACTGATTCATAACTCTCATGTGATGGATATTTATATCCATCCATTCAACTGTAGAGATTGGAAACATCCACCACAAACCAACCACTAGACATCTACCACAACTCGACGATTAGAAACAAAACAACCACTATATACCAATTACTAAATCAACAATGGCGCCCAGACTAGACAGCATTATTCCAGAGCATAAGAAGTGGAGGTGCATGGCTTGCATTACTCCCAATCGAATGGAAACTATGAACTGCGAGAGATGCGGAAAACGACGAGAAAAAGGGTCGCCTGCATTGACCATAGACGATCTCAAGATTGGACAACTTGAAACTGTTCTTTCTGATGGACGGGAACATTGGGTTTATGACCAGGTGTCTGTGGAAGCTATCAGGATAGTATTCTCAAGGGATTGATAGGTCTAGACTCTAGAGTGATGCTGTAGATAGTTAATTGATAGTATTTATCTAACTGGGTATCGGAATACTTTACCGATCCCTGCACGTACCCCGAGAACCTACCCATTGAATGTAACATGACTTCTCCAACTTGTCTTTGATCAGGTGGCTTATGTGAGGTTTGCAAAAACATGCCCACAATGGTGAAAGCTCCAACAAATCAACCCCACGCTATCTCGGAACAAGCAGCCAATGAAAGAATAATGCCTGTTTATATGCAACTGTTTGTTTTCTTTCAGCATGGTTCGTTTACCTAACCCAAATGCGGGGAATGGGACTTGTAGGGGTTGGGGATGGAAACTATTCTTATCTTGGGTGATGAGCGTGATCAAAGAGAGTTGGATTGATAGATAACGTCCATTCATTGACCGATATGATAACGGTCATGTACAGATATACATAAACCTAGATAACGGAGTATGCACATCTTTCACACCGCCATAACCACAACTCGATACTCTCTACAATACCCATCAACCGTTCAACTGACCTCATTCCCAGTCTCACCCGGTAACGGACCAAAATACCGTGCGGGGGACAAAGATTGCGCTAACCGGTGAAACCTTACAGGGGACACCTGCAGCCCCGAAAAGCCTTGTTCCAGCTTAATCTTCCATCTTTGCCATCTATGACCATTCTCATTGATCATTACTACAGAGTCCAAATGCATCGTAGTATTCTGCATAAACACCTTTTTATCGACAAGTGTCATGGCCGAAGAACAAAACCAACCTCGCAAGACAAGAAGAACAGCCAATGCGTATGTCTCACCCTCACGTCACATTCTCGTCTTTGTGCAAGTCTTGACTTACTCCATTACAGCTGCGTCGCCTGTAGACAAAGCAAGATTAAATGCTCCGGCAATGATCCGTGTCAGAATTGTCTACGTCGCTCCGTGCAATGTCACTTCAACGAAGGCGGAGCAAAGGTCATGGTCTCGGAAAGGTTTGGTTCAGCCACATTCAACCTTGTTACCGAATCTAACTTTGAAACCTCAAAAGATATCTCCAGGATCTCCAGAAACAGGTAGAACAGTATCAGCGTTCGCCATCAAACACCGTTATAGGGGGCAGACAGAATGTCGATACACCATACAATTACCGTTCACCTCCCTCGGCGACGATATCCTCCGCGCCTCCGCCGTACCGGTCTTCGATAGAAGCATCATCCACGTCATACTGCTCTCCGTCCATATCTCAACCTCACTCCTTCACCTCCAACCTCAAACGCACAAGAGATGCAGCTTTCGGTGACCTTAATGGTGAGTGCGGAGTCGATGCCAGTCTTGCTTCTCCTGCGCTCACGGTCGAAGGCTCGCATTCAGATCAACAGTCCCACCCAGACCCTACCAGCAAAGATCCTCCTTCCTCATCCTCGTATCAGCAGCAGGACGAGTCGCCGCTAAGTATATGGCCTAGCGCGTTTACTATTCCTTCCAAGATCATCAAGAATACTCGCAAAAACAGACGCACATGGAGTGAGTGCCCTAGACGCTGTTCTGAAAGTGTGCTGACTCGAACGAAATAGTTTGGCTTGCACCTTGGTCAACATGGTCCTTTACATTACGACTGATGCTCATGCTGGGCGATAAACTACAGCCAGGGGGAGACATGATCCCACCGCAGTTGTTAGAAGACGATGTGTACACGTTATCGTGGAACATTCGCCCACCGCACGAAAAGCCTGATGTCACAGGGCTACCATCCCTCGACCACGCAATTTACCTCTTCCACACCTTCAAGTTCCACCTGGGCCAGACATACCGTCTCTTTGACGAGGTTGAATTCGTAAACGAGATTCGCGACTTTTACTCGGACGCGCAGACCAAGGCAGAGGAGAATCGCCTCTGGTATGTCAAGTTTCTCCTGATTCTGGCCTTTGGCACCGCCTTTCACTCGTCCCAACGAATGCCCTCCAACGAACCCCCTGGCTCCAAATTCTTTGTGAGGGCGATGGGTCTAATGCCAGATCACACGGCGCTTTGGAAGGATAGTTTGCTTGCTATTGAAGTGTTGGCCATGGTTGGCTTGTATCTTTACTCCATCGATGAGAGGGAGTCTGCGCACGTATATGTAAGTGGATTGCTTGTGCTAATGGCATCTGGAAAGCTGACATGTAATAGCTCGGCCAAGCTATTAGGATCGCTCAGTTGGAGGGTCTACATACACAATTACCAGACAGCGAACTCGGTAGTGAAACAGTTACTCGTTGTCGTGATTTGTGGTGGACTTTGTATATCATGGACCGACACTTTTCATCTTCACTTGGACTACCCATGTCAGTACAGGACAGTGACATTTCCACCCCGGTCAACCCTCCCAATGTCGGATCTCAACATGACAGCGCTAGAAGTTTACAGGTGAACCTGTCGCACCTTTTATCAGTAATTCTAACAAGTGAGTCGTTGTCCTAGAGAGAATTCGTCAGGCTAACAGAGCGCAGCGCTCTACAAGCCTGAGAAGACACCACTCGGACAATTCCTCGAACAGACTAAGTCTATTCTTCATACTCTCGCACATCACGCGCAGGAAATCGAAAAGATAATATCGTTGAAATTCCGAAACTCTGTAGACACCATGCCTCGCGGTACGAAATACATAACGCTCTTGTATCATCAAGTAGGTCTTTCCCAAGTACCTTTTATCGCAAACGCTGACAAACGCAGTGTGTAATTGTAGCTACGCGCCCTCTCCTACTTTCGGTCTTCAAAGAACGCCTCGACATTCTAGGCCAGCCAGGCGACCAAAACTCAGAAGCCTTTCTCGGCCAAACAGCAGCCGTTATATCAACAGGCATCAAATCAGCCGTCAAAACACTCCAGATTCTTACCAGCGAGTACAGTCTTCTCGGTAATACCTTTTGTTACTATCAAACGTATGCATCCTGAGAAGCTCGCAGAAGTATTTCTACCCTACGATATAGAATTCACCTTTGGCGCCGCTCTCCACCTCAACATGGCAACAGCTCTGTTCCCCGGCGTGGCCGACGATCAAAACAGCCGACACCTGGTGCATCAGCTTCTCGACAACATGATTGCTCGCGGGAACCGACTAGCCAATGTTCGAAAGCGAGAGCTCGTGTACCTCGAAGCCCAGTGTCAAGAACTCGTCGCTCAAGTGCAGCAGCAAGGTCTGCAGACGCTCTCTCTGGCGGTGACGGATGAGATGGAGATGCAGTGTGGGGCAGAATCAGGTGGTATGAGCGATTTGGAGTTTTTGGATAATATTGGGATTTCATCGGAAGAGTTTATGAGTATTGTGCAGCAGATTGGGGATCCGGATATCATGCCGGAGAATATGTTGACTTTGGAGTGAGGGGGCGATGATGTATGATTTGGTGTGGTATTTGTGTACATTTAGAAAAGGATATTGTGAAAGTATACCATATTTAGTTTAATATAGTAGAAAGACGGCGTTGAAGTTGTAGGTTTTCCTACGCACGAGTTGTCGAATGGATTGAAGCATCTGATGGATATACGAGTCTATAAATGTGCTTGATCAGCGCAGCAAAGGTCTTGAAGACGACCCAACTTCAGTATTCGATCATGATTTTATTTAGTATGTCTGTCTATCTCTTTATTCTTCTAGTATGAGTTCATATTCAAAGTGTTTATATCTCCTTTTGTGCTGCATCTAATAGGAACATCAATTCTCAACATATTCCAGGGTAATAAAGTCTATTCCTAATCGTGCTTACATTAGTATTTGATGTGCTATAGTTTTTGCATACTCGCTGATTATCATCAAATCGTCAATTACACAGATTGACAAATTCGTGACATTCCATATAGCGGGTGATTACACACTTCTTACTCCCATCGAGATCGACATCTGGAAGAGAGATCAAAACAAAAAGAAAATAAACTCGGATGACATGTTCAAATTCTATCCAATTGAGTTTGACCGGAGAAACCCGCCCGGTGACATGCAAACAACTTTTATTGATTGGTTAAAAGAAGTTGACAGGCCCGCAATTACATCAGCGATCGCGCATGTACCTTGGTCTCACGCGACCAAAATTAGAAGGTGCAGTGCAGTAACCATCACCTGCAGTTTATTCTACAGTTACCTGCCTAGGCCTGCACCCTCTACTGGCTGTACAGCACCTACCAGAAACCAGAAACCAGAAAAAAAAGGGCGATCGGCCGATTTTCGGAATATTCTTGATGGAATATCCCCAGCCACAAACAGGACAGGACAGGCACAAATCTTAATTGTCTCATCACAAACTCTCTCCCCCTTTGACTGATCATCCATTTCGAAAGATCATCCGGCAAATGAATGTCCTGATCGTCTCCAAGACTTGAAGCCTCGATCTCATCGTGGCTCGTGTCAAGTCCAGCCCCGCCCATAACAAATCTCTCCCCTACCTAAACGACGCTACGTCACCATTCGTCAACACCAAGCTTTGATCTTCAGCGACAAGCTTTCCCCAAGGTCTGTCCCCCACGAGGACTCGGCCAGCCATTGCACATCATGGCGCCCTCACGAAATAACTCTTCCAATGCCGCCACCAGGAGAGCCATGGCTGTCGAGCGAACGGCCTCTTCAGGCTCATTCCACGCCGGCGCACCCATTCCCACCTTGAGCAGCATGCGACGCCAATCCCATCGATACCAAACCTTTCCCACCACGCCACCAAAGACCCCCCTCGAACAGCCCTACACCGGTTCCAATGCGAGCGATTCCGACGACGAAGATGATGGCGAAGAGACGCCGCTGCCTGTGCGCCAACTGCTGCTCCTGGCCTTCCTCTCCCTCGCCGAACAGACCGCGCTGAACTCGATATCCCCGTACCTACCCGAGATGGTGCTCAACATGCCGGGTATTCCTGATGACAAAGCCGGTTTATATGTTGGAATACTCGCAAGTTCGTTTGCGTTGGCGCAGCTGTCGACCAACTTTCTCTGGGGATACGCCTCAGATGTCATTGGAAGGAAGCCCGTTCTGATCATGGGCACAACTGCGCTCATGGGGTGCTTTGCTGCCTTTGGCTTCTGTAGGGAGTATTGGCAGGTCGTGCTGGTCCATGTTATGATGGGACTCCTCAACGGAAACGCTGCTTGTGTCCCGACAGTTTTGGGAGAAGTCACGGATCGTTCCAATCAGAGTCGCGCCTTTACGTACTTGCCTGTCATCTACTCCCTTGGCAGCATCACTGGACCTGCTCTGGGAGGCATACTCGTGGGAACAATGGGTAAGAAATACCCTTATTTGGCTCCCAATATCCTCTCTGCTAGTCTCCTAGCTGTCAGCGTCATCGTGGTTAGCATCTGGTTCGAGGAGACTCTGGACAAGACCCAAGTCGCATTTGAGAAACCCGCATGGGTTGACAAGATCCTTTCTTGGTTCCCTTCGCGACCACCTCCTCCTCGACGTCACTCTTGGAGCGCGCGCTGGCCTCGGTCGCATACTCAGAACCAGCCTCTTCTCTCCTCCGGGCGAGCGGTAGAATCTGACTCGGACGACGAAGACGAAGACGACTCTGACGATGACGACAACAAGCTCGACCCTGCAGTGTCCGTCTGGAAGGATCTCAGCCGAACCACCGCTCTGGTATTGTTCACCTACCTCGTGTTCCAACTCTCCAACATCTCCTTCAACAGTTTGTACCCCATCTTTGCTGCGACACCTCCACCTGCCGGTCGCGACTTGTTACCCAGTAGGATCGGCGTCAGCTTGAGCGTGGCAGGACTGGCAAGCTGCATTTTCCAGGCCTTCCTATTCCAGCAGCTCAAGTCCAAGCTGGGCAATCTGGGTACCTACCAAGTCTCTCTTCTAGGACTCGGTATCAGCATGTTGTTCATGCCATGGGTTGGCTATGCTGATGACAAGCCCTTGTTTGGTGTTGGAAGCGGCAAGATGTGGCTTTACATTGAGCTTGGGGTGGTGTTGATTCTGAAGAACATGTGCGCTGTCGGCGGTCTGTCGAGTGTCATGCTTTTGGTACGTTCTGACTGAATACTTGTGTTAAACTTTGCTAACGTTTGCAGATCACCAACTCTGCGTCATCGCACTCTAGTCTGGGTAGCCTCAACGGCATGGCGCAAACTCTTTCTGCCCTCGGTCGCAGCTTTGGTCCTTTTGTGTCTGGCGGACTCTTCAGTCTGTCCATCAACATTCGTCCCAAGGGTGAGGCACTGGCTTGGAGCATTTTTGGCGGTCTGGCGATCTTGGGCTGGATATCATCGCTTTTCATCCGACGAGACGGACTTGAGAGTGATGATTGGCAGGGATCAGATGAGAATCTCGCCGAGCAGGAAGCCGAAGAAGCATAACCTGCTCAAAGCTACAACACGGCTCACGCTGAAAAAATTTGAATAGATGGCATTTAAATTCTTCATGAAATTAGTTGGGACGTCATCAATTGATGATTGTCCAGGCGTACTGGATGGCTATGAGAGTTGGTGACGGAGTAACGAAGAATAGACTTGATATAGTGTACAATCGATATTGGTTACATTTTAACCTTGGTACAGATGACATCAGACTAACAAGACAAGGCTGGACTAGATATTGAACTTGCAAGGATCGGAGAATAACCGCGGGAATCGTGCATGACTACAACAACCTATCCCTTTTCGGTACAACAAGCGACAATAGTTTTAAGATATTTTGATTATTTTTATTTAATATTATACTTTTCTATAGTTATCCCTTCTAATATCTTTTTATATAATTCATCATCATAGACGCATTAACTTATTTCAACTTGAGGACAGCCTTGCCAAAGTTCTTGCCCTGGAGCATACCGATGAAACCCTCAGCGGCGTTGTCAATACCCTCAGTAACAAAGAGCTTGGCCTTGACGCTGCCGTCGCCGAGCCACTTCTGGAGGTTCTCCTGGTGGTCCTTGTAGTACTTGGGGCCGAACTGGGGGTGAGAGACGAGGAAACCCTCCATCTTGATCTGCTTGGCGATGAGGTTGATGAGACCCTTGACACCCTCACGCTTGTCGGCGGGGGTGTTGTACTCGGAGATGAGACCGCAGACGGGGATACGACCGCCCTGGTTCATGCTGGTGAGAGCAGCCTCGAGGTGGTCACCGCCGACGTTCTCGAAGTAAATGTCGATGCCGTTGGGGGCGAGACGGGGGAGGGCGTCCTTGGGGGACTCCTTCTTGTAGTTGAAACCAGCGTCGAAACCGAGCTCCTTGGTGATGAAGTCGAGCTTGGCATCGTCACCGACGGAACCGATAACGGTGAGACCCTCGCGCTTGGCGACCTGGCCGACGATCTGACCAACAGCACCGGCGGCGGAGCTGATGAAGATGGTCTCGCCCTTCTTGGGCTGACCGATCTCATGGAGACCGGACCAGGCGGTGAGACCGGGCATGCCCAGAGGGCCGAGGAAGAGGCCGAGGTCGAGGTTGTGAGGGTTCTGGACCTTACGGAGGTTGACCTTGGGGATGGTCTCCTTGTCGACGCGGACGTACTCAGCGATGGGAAGGAAACCGGTGACGAGGTCGCCCTCGGCAAAGTCGGCGGTGTCGCTCTTGATGACCTTGCCCAGGGTGCCGTTGACAATGGCGTCGTTGATCTCAAAGGCGGGAGCGTAAGACTTTACTGAGGTGTCGCGCATCTTGCCGCGCAGATAAGGGTCGAAAGAGGCATACTGAAGCTCGAGGACGACACCGCCCTGAGGAGCCTGCTCGATATCGACGGGACGGTCCTCAATGACGAGGTGCTCGCCAGCGACGGGGAGACCAGTGGGGATCTTCTTGTAGACGAGAGTCTTGTTCTGGACCATTTTGGCGGTTTATATATGATATATGTATATGAGATTAGGTGAGATTGGAGTAGAGATGAGAGAGAGAAGGGTATATATCTATAGTGATGAGATAAAGTATGAATGAGTATGAGAAATAAACGACGTCACTACAGCGAGAATCGAACTATATATATAGAGGTAGGTGGCTACTCTGTGTTACAGTGGTGCGATGGCAGTAGAGTACACCTTTCAGGTACAGTTTGAGTGGCGCGGCAACGTACCGAGGCTATTTCATTGATTTGTAAGAAAGAGAAGAAAAGGCATTGAAGTTTTTCAACAGCTAAAACGTCACTGCGCCGACGATCCACAGCTAAACGGTGATACTTCCCGAAGCGGTAATGACCTCATGAATGATGACATTATCAATGTAGAGAAAGAAAACCAGGAACAAAGGATGGTCTAAATTGGAAAAACTTAGATTATGTGTAACTATCACGAATCAATGATTCTACCATTGATGGTGAAATGATGTTGGATCTTTAGACTCTCAAAATGTCAGATTCTTATCCCTTATCATGATGCGGTAAGAATCTCATACTACACAACCTACGATCGGGAAACAAGGGGCGGGCAACGTGGCATTCCTTCTCGGCTACTTTACTAGATCGAGACTAGAATAGACGGTGTGAATAGACCTCGGCGTCTCCGTTTTTTGGTTCGTCGTGGAATTCTTTACAGACTTCTAGCGCTGTCTATAGTAAGCAGTTACTGTACAGAAGTGGCAGGCAGAAGATTTTGCATAACGCCGAGTGGGTTTCCGATCATTTTAATGTATTTCAATCTTTTTCAGCCTCTTTCAACGTTACCGATTGAAACATGATAATGCACTAACAAGACCCAGAAACCTTAGTCAGCTGGTGAGATTCAGATTTTGCAGATACTTTCTCCCCACACGAGTCAAGTTTCGGCATTTATCAAGATGATGTCAATTAGTATCATCGGCAGTTAAAAATTGCTATTAACTAATACACCACTTTTTCTACACACACACACACACATACATACGTACTGCAATTGCCACTACCCCAAAAACCACAATATCATCGTGACATGTCCTACCAAACTACCCTAGAGACTGACTGTCACGTCACTCTCCGTATCAAAGTATCCCCGCTCCGAAACTCTATTCATAGCATCAACGGGCAATTAATCACACCCACCCAATCATTTTCCCCCCAGACCAACCCCACAATGGAATCGTATCACGACTCATTTCAGCCCAGCCTCACTCAGCCTATTAAAACGACAATGAGCCGGTATATCCGAAAATTATCACTGTCAGAGCCGAGAAAATGGCAGCCAATTTTAGACAAATCCAACCTGCGCCCAGAGACGATGATGACGACACCGGTTCCTATCAGGGCCAGGACGGTCACTTTGTCCACGGCCGGTCATACAAAATCACAAAGAAGAAGCGTCAGCATGTCAGGATAGCCTGCAATCCCTGTCGAGAAAAGAAACGCGCCGTGGGTTCTTGTTCTCCCGACTCTCTAACCAAAAACTAATGGCCTGAAAAAGTGCAATGGCGCAGAACCTCAATGTGACCAGTGCCGTCTGCGTAGCTTATCCTGCACCTACAGAGTCCCACCCAAAACGATAGATTCAACCATCAAGATTCAAAAACAGCTCGATACTCTTCAGCATAGTTTCAACCAGTACGCGGATATCCTGGATCAGCTAAAGACCCTTCCCGAACAAGATGCGCTCAAACTCCTGCAGCGGCTGAGATCACCTGCCGATGTGGTTGGTGCCTTTTCCTCGATGCAGGGAAATCTGCAGACAAGAGCTAGGATATCGAATCACAAGACCTCTCAGGCTTTTCTGCCGTCTACCAGCTCGAAGATCGAGTTTGAGCTCACGGCTCTTCACGGAATTGTGTATCCCACCTTGTTGCCCATCGATATTACGACTCTCGACATTTCACCCTTGGGTAAACCTCCATCACCGCCTTTTGCGCAGTCTCCAGATTCAGGGAGTCTTGTTTCTAGAAAATCCTCATCGACGCCTATCGTACTCTCGTCAACTGGCTCTAGACCGTATTGTGATTCTAGGTTGAAAGACGTAGACATATCATACTGGATAAAGGTTCCCATCAGCAATGAATCTGCTGCAACGTTGATATCGCTTTACTTGGAGACAGACCACACCGTCATCTCCTTGATGGACGCGGATCTTTTTGTTGAGAGTCTCGTGAACTGCGTGCCAAAGTTCTGTTCTACCTTTCTCGTCACGGCAGTGCTATATGTAGCATGCGTAAGTCAGCTCGCCAAAACGTTGTGAGCTTTGTCTAACTTTGCAACAGCATGCGTATACTGCTTTAGACCTGACAGCAATTCCTCTTGGGAACCTTCTCCTCAAACAAGGAGAAAGACTCTTTCGTGCTGAAGGATCAGCCGATGATGTCGTTACGCTGGCCGCCATCAACACTCTCAGCATGGGTTGCTTCTTCAACGGAAACGACGCGTTGGCCAAGGAACTTTTGAACGCTGGTCGAAGGATGGGGCGAAGGTTAGGTTTGTACGGAGTACCCCATGATAGTCCTTCTTCCTTGGCCTTTCGCAAACTGCCAGATGATGCTCTTCGGATGACTGCATACGTGGCGTGGGGTACATACAACTGGTTGACGTGAGTGCTCCAGCCCCTTTGGCCAACTCTCCGCTAATTGGTTCTCAGGATACATGTTTTATTCTTTTTCGACGAAAGCATTGCCATAACTCCTGCTCTTCCGATACCGGGAGCTGATCGAAAGCACGATTCGGCAGACTATGCATGGCCCGAGCATCGTCTCCCAGAGTACATGGGCAAATCATTTACAAAACTGTGCGAGTTCTTTTCGATAGTGCAAGAAGTCGCGGTGGTATACTCTGCAAATGAGAGGATACCAATCTTTGACCGGGTCCCCATAGCATTTGCAGAAGCGAAGTACCAAAAGATACTGGCATGGGCGGATTCTCTCGGTAAGGACATGATATGGAACAAAGATAGCCGCGAGCACGTTTTTCTCTTCCAGTAAGTGAAAAAAAGTCTCTACCTCTACTCTCCTCTGACCGACCTCTGCAGTATGTGGTTCCACTGTGCCATCATCGACATTTTCCGTCCCTTTATCCAGACTCAAAAGAACTACAAGCTCCGATCCTTTAGTTCGTCTGACAGCACACCGGGAACCATCTTCTCCGCCTCGCTGAACCAGCTCAAACGCATAGCTCTGATATACCGAACGCAAAAGATGCCCAGCACCTACATGCCCTACATAAACAGCTGCCTGATCCTCATCGCCAACACTCTCTGCAAGGAAGGCCGCCACGACCCTACCGCCAGGTTTTACTTTTTGATGTGCATCCGGTACTGGCAGCACCTGTACGTGGGGTACCCGATATTCTCGCACGTCATCCAGGCGTTCCTGACCATGGCGATAAACAACGGTCTCATGAGCAACAAGGAAGCCAAGAATCTCATGGAGGAGGTCTCGGCAGGCGGAAAACATCATGAGCTGGTGCACGAGGGTGTACAAACCACTTTCATTGTGGATTTTGATCTGGCAATGACGAATCTGGATGAGGCGGTTGTTCAGGCCGTCGCGGAAAAGTTTGAAGAGGTGGCGCTGTTTGATGAGTTTGTTGCGTATAAGAAGGAGGAGTGAATATGAATGTCTCTGAATCTATTCTATTGGCTGCTAAACTTGAACTTGTGACTAGCACCTCTTCCATGATAGACTTGATAGAGTAGCTAAGAAGATAGACAGGTCCGCAGCCCCACTTCCCCATTCCCCGCGGAAACATTCCCTTTTCGTCATGACCATTAGAAAGTATCAATCTATGCTGTATATCCAGTTCTCTTTACTGAAGAACAGACAAAAGTTTCTTCATCATTCTCTTGTTTTCTCCACCTTCCTCTCTCGTTGTCTTACCTCTTCCGTCTTTGTAATCTCTCTGTTCAGATGCCCAAACTGAGAGGTACGATTTCTATACCAGCTGCAGATGCCAAACCAGGCGGCAGGGTAGAACGAACAAGAACCTTTACAGGCTGTCGCACATGTCGAAGTAGACACGCAAAATGCGACGAGGCTCAGCCTGAATGTGGCACGTGTCAACGTCTGGGGTTGAGCTGTGGAGGATACGGAGCGAGGCTGTTTTGGATCACGGATGATGGGATTAAGCCCGAGTTGCAGCAGAGTCATCGGGGTTCCGAATATCGGTACCCACTCTTCTCCGGTACATCTTCCGTTTATTTGTTCGAGTTGAAGCTGATCAGTGTAGAGACTCAACGTAAGTTGATGAGTGATGAACTCTCTCAGAGTCTGGGGAGAAATACTGTCGTGTCTCTCCTCGCTGATATTGATTCGGCTTGCGAGAATGTGACTGTTGATAATCATGGACCAGATTTGATCAGAGGTCCTTTTGGAGTGTTTAAATCAGTTGAAGGATGTTTGTCTCCAGCCATTATGGAGAGTTCGCCAGACACAAACACGTCCACAGGCATAAATACCGAAACCGATGGCTTCGTTGAGGAGATTCAGCGCTCGGATTGGCCCGACCAACTTCCTGTGGATGATGTTGATATCTTTACCGCATCATTAGATCCGAACTTGGGGATTGGAGGGGACAGTATATCAGATCAGGTCCTAGATGATCCTTTAATGATGGATTTCCTTATGGATGATCACGTAGGTGCTGAAGGGCTCGCAATGTTCAGTCCTGGATTTATATCACAAGTCATCGAACCTCGCGAAGCAGATGAGGAGAACCTCGATCTAGACGATGTCACAGATATCATTTCACAACCAAGAGACATACCGCACAACAGGACAGTTATCCCGGAAGAAGCACAATATTTACTTCGACACTACAGACAGAACATTTCCAGCCGCTCGACAATGCAGGCTAAGCGCAAATCACCCTGGGAAATCATCTTTCTTCCCTGCGCACTTGAGACGTTTGCCGAGTTGTCACTTTGGAACGAAGCTTCGCACACTCGCTCGTCGATATTCCATACGCTCCTCGCGCACAGTGCACTTCAACTGCATGTTTCTAAGGGCCAGTCGTCTCTTAAGTGGAAAGAGGTTGGGTTGAAGAACCATGAGAAAGCGCATAGCCATTTGAGACTGGCGCTTCAGCATGAGATGTTTGGACCTAGACAAGCTAGTTATAAAGAGCTTTTGATGGCGATTTTGGCTATGGCTATGACTTCGGTAAGTAAACTTCTCTTTGTATGTCCATATATTAATGAATTCAGCTGCATAATGGCGCCTGTGCTTTCAGACTATTCCTCCTCGATGCAGAACGCCTCATCCGCCTAAGAGGCCTCGCCAACCATAATCCTTTCAAGACACGTCTCCTGCACCACATGTACACTCATCTACGCGTAATCGCAGAAAGCATGTCCCTCTGTACAGAAACACCTTCCGAGAGTACCGATCGAACGTTTCGCATCACGGAAGAGGGATTGAACATGGGTCTTGATCCCGTGCAGGAAAAGACGGATGAGATAGGCTACAACGATATCCACCTCCAAGTTCAAGGGCGTTGGAACCACACGCTGTATCCCGTCATATACGGCATCCCCGAGAGTCTGATGACGCTTTTGAGCCAGACTGTTTCACTTTCCAACGAAAAGGCCCAACTCGAGAATGTTGCTCGGTGCAACCCTGGTGTATCAGAGGCTTTGTCGAAGCACACCAAGACTCTGGAGAATAGAATATGGGCCTGGCCTTTGACGCTAGACACTGCGGAAACACCAGACCACGATCTCGCAACTCAACCCCTGATCCGCTCCATGACGCTCGCCATACATCAAGCCCTGGTTATATACTTCTACCGACGCGTGTACGACATGAATGCCATGATACTGCAAGACATGGTCCGCAAGACGTTGGATCATCTTGAACCGTGCTTGAGCGAGTTGATCGATGAGCAGGACTTTGCTACGAGTTTGGCGTGGCCTGCTTTCGTGGCGGGTTGTGAAGCTGTGACGCCCGAGTTGCAGGAAAGAGCGTCGGTGTGTTTGGGCGTGACTGATGACAAGGGTGTTTATTTTACGCCTAAACCTGCAAAGTTGGTTGTTTCGTTGATTTGGGATAAAAGGAAGACGTCTGGCGATTGGAGTGCGAGTTGGCAGAGTCTTGTTGTAGATGGGTTGGAGTAGATGATGACTAGTGAGTATGCGGTACAATAATTTCAATACACTGTATATCAATAGTATATTAAACACTTTTGCATTACTCCCTCTAAACTGATATCTAGTGGGTAACGCGACCAAGGATCTCCTGATCACTATAATTCCTGATCCATGTCGTTCCGCGCCTTGACGAGAACCGCGTCATTGAACTCAAAGCACCTGCTGAGTTGCACCACAGCCATGTTACCATCCCGAGACGTAACAAACATGAATTAGATCACGCGCTCGGCTACGGTCTCGGGAAATTGTGCCACGATTCCAAGATTTTCTGCAAGAGGCATAATTGGGTTGAGGATAGGGATGTCGGTCCAGGACGGCGCAATCGTGACAACTCTACAGGTATGAATTCGGGACCTAGTTGCCCTTTCGTAGGTAGTATATCTTACTCCAAGACCCCGATAGTTAAAATCGTATTCGTAAAGTACCCGTTCGGGCTGCTGTAGCCTCCCGCGCTGTCGGACATGTCGGGCTACCAACAACCCCGGAATCCCGTAAATATCGTATATCGCATTGGGACTGTGGAGTCATCATTCTAGCTCTCCTCCATACAAGGAGTTGGAACTATCAACCTAACTATCTTTAGAAGGACAAGCGAGCTAACCCATCCTTGCTGCCGGCATGCAAAATGTTGATCAAAGTATCAGAAACAGTGCCTGGAGATATATGATGCCCGGTAGTCAATTCAAATGTCACATCAGTTATGGATCAGTCGAACTTCCTGAGACAAAGACAAACTCTCAGCTCGAGGGTTCTCTACTAGGAAATGACTCATGAATCTCTGGTATATAAGATGCACAGGTCGACTGATGAGTGTTGTAGCATCTACCACTACCAATTCAGTCGAACATTGCATTTACCACTTTTATACAGTTTCTTGATTCCAAATGGCTTCTGTCAAGCCGTCAACCGCTTCCCTCATCCCAGACTGGATTTATCACCCTCCAGTCACCAACTCGAGTTCAAGCAGCCCAGCCATGGGATTGTTCGTATTCACCGTTGGCTTCATCGTGTTTCTTGGTTGGATAATCTCCCACGTTCAAAAGACGCAAAAAAAGCTTGCCTGGCTTGCCGACGGTACAAACACACTTTTGCAAAAGTGCACGCCTGGATTCAAGCCTTTTACCGTCACTACCCATGGAGGAGAAAGGATAGTCGTTCCTTACTCCTTTATGGACACCATTCGTAAAACCAAGGCCCTCTGCTTTCGCAAAGCCATCTCTGAAGTTAGTACTTTGTATGCTTTTCTACACGAGGAATGATTTAACAACCCGTTTGCAGGATTTTCCTACTCACCTATATGGCTGGGATACGTTCTCTATGGTTGACCACCCAGCCGAGATTTTACAAAAAGTTATCACAAAGTACTTGACAAAACACCTGAGTAAGGATATCAACACTGAGTCGATGCAAAATTGCTAACGGAAATAGATGTCGTCACTCAACCTTTATCCGAGGAAACGACATTTGCTATAAACCATATATATGGTGATGCTCCAGGTATTATACCTCCCAGGCCTTTGCTCTTGATCTTTGCTTTAATACAAAGGGGAACGTCTCCAAGTTGAATGCACAACTAACATTGCACAGAGTGGCAGTCTATCAAGGCCTACGATAGCCTACTCGATCTCGTCGCACGCTTGTCCACTCGAGTCTTTGTAGGCGATGAGCTCTGTCGCAACGAAGCCTGGCTCAGAGTTAGCAAAGATTACACAACCACAGCATTCGCAGGAGCAGGAATGCTGAGCACTGTCCCATTTGTCATCCAACCAATCTGGAATCTCTTCAATCCTACTTGTCGAAAGCTCCGATCGGATTTCATCGAGGCCACCCGCATCATACAATCCATCACCGAGAAGCGCCGCAAGTTGAAACAAGAAGCGACATCTCGAGGCGAACCCGTCCCTGTCTTCAACGATATGCTTGAATGGGCCGACGAGGTATCCAACGGCATGCCGTACGACGCAGCCAAGTTCCAGCTGACAGTCTCCATGGCCGCCATCCACACCACAACCGACAATCTTACAAAAACCCTTCTTCTTCTTGCTGAGAGGCCGCAGTATGTTGAAGATCTGCGCAAAGAGATGATCCAGGTTTTGAAGGAGCATGGTTGGAAGAAGCTTGCACTTTACAACATGAAACTGCTCGACAGCACCATCAAGGAGACGCAACGCTTGTACTCGGCCGACAAACGTAAGTTTTTCTCTCCAGACAGTGCCTCAATTCAAATTGCAGCAGCATGTTGACATTTGAGGTATGAATCAGTCATGATACGCCGCAAGGCGCTTGACAACCTGACACTCGACGGAGTCAAGATCAAAAAGGGCCAGCACGTCAACATCGACAACAGCCACCTTACGAATCCAGATTTGTATCCCGACCCCGAAACGTACGACATCTATCGGTTCAAGAAGCAGAGGGAACAGCCAGGTCTTGAGAACAAGGCCCAGTTTGTTTCCACGAGCATCGACAATCTTGGCTTTGGACACGGAACGTTTTCATGCCCCGGTCGATTCTTTGCGTCCAACGAGCTCAAGATTGCACTGACGCATTTGTTGCTCAGGTTTGACTGGAAGGTGGCCGAGGGGGAAACCTTTAAGCCACTGACTCCCAGTACATCGATCATGACAGATCCCGATGCTAAGCTTTTCTATAAGAAACGGGAATGTGAGATTGATTTGGAAGCACTGGAGTGTTGAAATTGGATTATTTTTTCATAAGCTCATTACGTACGATAGTGTTTTCGGTATAAATTGGTCATGGTACGTCGCAAGGCGCTTGACAACCCGACACTCGACGAGCTCGAGTTTTGTACTGAGTGGAGTATTCTTTAACAGACTGGGGAGGAAATAAAACATAAACCTTAAAGTTAAAGTGTGGAAAATAAAGAACCTAAAAGCACATCTAAAATGTCATAAATAACCAAGTTGTTTTATCTCTTAAGTTCGTGTAGTTGAGTTTCCTGTGACCCTGAGGACAGACAGGGCTGACTTCCATGTCTTTACCAACCCCGAGTGCCAGCTACCAGCACCATAATGAAGGATAAGATAGACTCGGGAGATATGATCCTTTTGTTCCTTTTCTTTCTTATAGATCTATTATAAGGAAGGAGATATTTTATAGCCTGAATTACTGATGAGAATTTGAAAGAGACAATTTATACTCTGAATCACAAGCATCTGAAAGAGACAGTTTGTAGTCTGAATCACTGACGAGCATTCAAAGTACCTAGATGAAAGATTATGATTAAGACACAAACTCAAATGCACCGTCTCTTGGTGATGCCTTCATCTGTAGGAGTGTCTATCTGAAACTTTTAGCATGTAATTTTATGAAGAAACAAGATTCAAGACATAAGCTTAGGGCATAGAAAATAAAGATCTTAAAATTCTCCTCTAAGAAGAATAAACTGGCCTAAAATTTTTATCTCTTATGCTCTGGTGGCTAAGTTTTCCTGCACCTTACCCAAGGTGTAGCAAACGCTGGCACTGCCTGACAGCTGGCAAACAAGAAGAAAACCACACATCTACACAGTTCCATACTAACTTTCCTAGTCCTCCTCAAGTACAAGAATGCTGTCCCGGATCTCGAGAAACCTTCTACCAAGCAATCCGATACACCTCAGAAGAGGGCTCCACCGGAACGGGAAAGGCGATACCCCAAGCGTCACGCATCAGGTGTGAAGTATCACGAGTCTTCCGATGAGCCTGAGGCAGGGCCCAGCCGTCCACGAAAGCCTGACGAAAAGAGCGATCCTAGCTACACACAAGATCCAGTCGATCGGAGCGACAAAGAGAAGGACAAGTGTCGCCTCCGCGATGCTTTCCAGTGCGTACTGCAGCACACTGCGGAAGGAGAGGTAACTCACATCATCCCATTCAGCTGGAACAAGGACGAAAAAGCCATCAAGACTACTTCGTCAGTTTGTTGGGGCTTGGAGCCCTTTTTCAGCGAGGAGGTATGCATCGATCTCGAGAACCTTGTTGTGAACCCTGCCGAACCGGGCGGTTCGGACAGAGTCTGGAACATGCTTTACATGGACAGACAACTGCACTACTGGTGGAGCCTTGCCTTCTTTGGGCTGTGTTGCTTAGGTATCCGCCCTCATGACCAACAGCCCGACGACTCAAACAGTGCCAAGGATCCGGAGGATAACGCAAAAGAGGCTCTCTGGGATGTTGAAGCTCAGTTCAACTGGCTTCCCCGTCGATGGGGAAAACCTGACGACAAAATCACCTTGAAAGGTGAAGACAATGGCTTTAAGGAGATGGCCAAGAACGTCATTGAACATCAACGAAACGGAAGTCCGGCCTTGAACCACCCAAGCGGTGGCAGAATTGCTGCGTCTCGAGTCGACACTCACCAACCGATCCTTTCTGGGCATCAATTCACCCTGACGATGCCGCTCGACGATGCGATGAAGTGCAAGATGATGTTGGATCTGCAGTGGGCCTTGATCCAAATCGGTGCAGTAAGTGGCGGGGCAGAGTACCCCGAATTGCTGCCAGACCATCCAGATTGGGATGAGGAATAAGCTACGTACTGCGATGGCGCCCAGACTTTGTAAGTAAGTGACAAGACCAAGGCCTAGAGGTTATGATGATAGAAATCAATATCCTAAGAGGCCTGTCTAAATATCATAAAGTCACTAACTAATCTTGTCTTTTAGGCTTTTAGTAACTAATTTTTATGAGGCCTTGGAATAAGGTAATAAGGGTGGTGATGGTACTGAGAAGAACAAGTCTGCTGGTGGGATGGAAGGAAGTAGATGAGTGGCTGAGTTTTGTTTACCTATGTACGATCATTCAGATAAGGATTGCACATGCATATTTCTTCCCTAAATCTTATCCTTCATGGTGTGCTGTTGAATGTCGATCAATGAATCACTAACATGGTGCTGAGTCTGTGCCTTAATCGTAATCTTTCATCTGCTTCAAATGCTCGTCAGTGATTCAGACTATAAGATTTCTCTTTCTCTGTAAGAGTGCTAAAGAAATAAAAGAACAAGAAAACAATTACATCTCTTCCCAAGTCTATCTCATCCTCGTTCATGGTGTTGATGGATGATAACCTCCGGGAATAATCACGGACATAAGCCCCATCTTGCGTCATCGCTGATCCCCCAGAAACAAGCCTAAAGCCCACTTTGACTTTGATCAACGACATCATCCATCAATTAATACATACATAAAGCGGCAACACTAATTATTCACTTTCTAATAAACAATAAAGCATGCCCCGATCCCAAAACTCCATCGATCTGGAACTCAACACTCTCTCTCCAGCCTCCGATTCGGATCCGGATCTCCCGCTCGCAATGTCTAGGCCTACTACTCCACAACCTAAGCCGCGATGGCTAGACCCTAGACCATCAACCTTCTTCTCCCGTCTATCATCATCCCCAATACTCCAACGCCTCAAGCAAATCCTCCGCCCGCGCTTGACATGGCGTTACGTAGCTTGTTCGGTTGTGGGACTTTACATTCTTTACTGCTTCGTCACATGGCAGCCTTTCTTTTCATCGCGGCTGCCGGCGTACTCGGGTCCTCATGATGTCGGGGCGATAGATCTCGAGATTCCACTCGACAAGCCGAAGCGCATCTCCGACACTGTTCTGAAAGAGAACGGGAAGCCCGCGTTTGAAGTAGAGACTGTGCTGTTCACCGTCTACTATCCCACCGTCAAGGGCGCCGCTTCACGCGCTGCTCTGCATCCTTGGGTGCCGAAGCCGATCAGTCTCACGGCGGAAGGGTACGCTCGCGCCGCAGGCGTCAACAACTTCATCATCCGCCCCATCTTTTCTTTTGCGCTGTGGCTCTTGGTCGGCAGTATCGAGATCCCTGCGAAGGTAGACGTGCCCATCCTTGGTTCCGACACAAAAGATGCCCAAAAGTTCCCTGTCATGATCTTTTCCCACGGCTCGGTGAGTTCCAGGACGGACTACACGCACTATCTGGGAGAATTGGCCAGTCGCGGACATGTCATCGCTGCGCTCGAACACCGCGACGGCAGCTGTCCCGGCACCATGGTCCAGATCAAGAACAAGAAGGACAGACCGGTGTTTCTCGTCAAGGAAAAGGATCTTGAATCCACCCGGCCCATGAACGATACAATCCTCAAGAAAGAGCAGCTAGCCGTTCGCACGGAAGAAATCCTCGAGGCCATCCGTGTTCTTCGAGATGTCAACAACGGCAAAGGCTCAGACATCTTCGCCTCCAACTCTCGCCACGAAGGCCAAACCCTTGACGCATGGTCCAACCGTCTCGACTTCAACCACCTCACCATAAACGGCCACTCGTACGGCGCAACGGGAGCCCTGCAAGCCCTCAAGACAGCAAACAGCACATCCGCCAACCCCGCCATCGGCGGCATCGCTCTCGACCCTGGCAAATCCAGCGGCCAACTCAACGCCGAGATCCCCGTGCCTCTCCTCGTCGTGCACTCCAACTCGTGGTCCAAGACGCACAGCATCTTCTTCGGCCGTCCCCACTTCGACACCGTCGCCGATCTGGTACGAGGCGTGCGCGACAAGGTCGGCTCAGCTTGGTTTCTTACGAGCATCGGAACGGCGCATCCCAGCGTGACCGATGCGCCGCTGCTGCAACCGCTCCTCCTCAACTTTGCCACGGGTGCGACTGCGGATGTGCGCAAGGCTCTTGGGGAGTACGTCAAGGTGACGTTGGACTTTCTGGATTACACAAAGAACGGTACCAAGGAGGGTGTGCTTGGCGAGGCTGTGACGCATGAGAAGTACGGAGAGTGGGTGGATGGGAGGGAAAAGACGTATCCCGAGGAGTATGCTGAGTACTGGGAAGTACATGTGTGCCCGCTAAAGAAGAGGGAACATAACATTAATTAGCAGCGTTTCTTGTGCTGTACGCACTTTGCATTTGGATCACAGCGTTTCATGTTTAATTATAGCAACGATAAATACACAACAGATGACAGCCATTGCCGAGACAAGCCTCACACACTGCCTTTCTCACAATTGTATTATTATTACAAGGATGGCCTGCGTGGTAGGCTTTCCTTTGGCTAATTTATATACAAGTCTATGTATGGCCTTTTTGAGCCGTTGCTTCATGTGTTCCTCGTTTATAATACATGACTCCAATATTCATACAACGCCAACACTCCAAGTCGGCCTGCCGCACTTTACAGAAACGCAGCCGGGGAACTCCCCAGTCCACTGCTCCCGCCATCTTCTCGATTACGGCGGCTGCTAAGAAACATGTCTACCATGGTCTTGCTACCCATCGCTTGGGCTCTCTGCTCTACGTCCCTTGTCGCTTCTCCCGGTTTCTCCAGCACTCCTCGCGATCTGGTCGACAAGTAACCCTATCTATGTCGTCCCAAGGGTTCAGGCGAATCTCTAAGCTTGCTACCCTGTGTCTTCGATTGAACACCAACGCCAGGACTTGATTTGGCGGGTGAGCCTTGCCATCCAGTACCGCGTGCGCGAGACCGTCTTTTGGTGATAGACTCTTCTGGTGTCGAGTTCAAACGGCCTATCGTATTCAAAGACCTCATCCGCTGCATCCCTGTTCCTGGTCTGGTCTCCATTAATTGCCCTTGTGAGATAACGCTTGGGAGTGAAGGCACTGCACGTAGGGTGCTTCGACGTGGTATAGAGGGGGTTCCCTCTTTATCGGTCGTCTTCTCTTCGTGATTCGGTGCTGAGTTCTCGTCGTATCCAATTACAATTCGACGCGATAGTCTTGTAGGAGTGTTGCCATCGGTGAACACTTGAGCGTTTCCTTTCACGCTACCCAGAGGACTTCGATTGGGCGTGCGCTTGTTTGGTGATGTGCATAGCTCAGGAGTAGAGCCCATCGAAGCCAGTTCTCTGACATGGCCTAGTGGTGGCAGAACACCACTGTCTTGCTTGCGCCTGGTTGGAGTCGACGGTCCTTCAAGCTTCGACACTTTCGAGCTCAGCCAAGTCTTCCATTCCACCGAGCTAGCTGTGGATGTGTCACGTTTGTGTTCGTGAGCTGGCACATAGATTGAGATCTCAGGTGACGGCTTGCGAGAGTATCTACGACTCGGAGATTGTCCCAAGAGATTCGATCCTATGGCTGGCGGCAGTGGACATGCATCGTCGGCCGAAAACGAATAAACGCTGTCAACATCTGTGGCGTCAAAGTCCTTCTCTGAGCCTGGGTGACTCTCTTGACGGGCCGGTAGATCCAAGGTTGATAGAGAATGAAGATACTGGGATCCACGAAAGCCTTCGTTCACCTCCTCGGACGAGTTCATCTCCCTTAGCGCGCGACGGTAAGGACTTGGCGATCGAAATGAGTGGCGAGAAGGGCTTGCAAAAAAGGCAGAACTTCTGTGAGTAATGGTCTTGTGTGGATCAAGTCCATTGAGGAGCACACTGGTTCGCTCGCTGTCAGAATTCGCTTTATCGTCACTCCAATCCCAGCCAGTGGTGTGTCCTTGTGTGGTTGCAGAAGCGATTTCGGGCGCGTGGTTGGTGTCTCTGTCTGGGACTTCCGTAATCGAGCTCGATATCGAGGACTGGCGTTCATGGTCTTTGAAGATCTCGTCCTCGGGCTGGACGCACCGGATGGTAGAATGAGGCCACTGCTTGTTCATAGCTTCGCAAATCTCCCTATTCTTCTCAAAGTCGTTCTCAGTGGGCGTGGCAGATCCATACAGTGTTGACGCTCTTCTTTCTTCAAAGTCCTTTTGTCCGAGTCGCTCCATGAGGGCAGAGTAGACACGCTCACTGTCAATTGGCGGTCCTGCTGTCGTATCTCTAGCATGTTGCTCCAGAGGCCCAGTCGAACGAAGTGACGAAGCAACATGTGCGCCATTCTCTTTGATGACAGAAAGTCGCTGCTTCTCGTTGTCTCCGACTGTCCCTTGACTTGTAACTGTATTTGTCATCGAGTTTGACCAGCTGGTGACGCGAGACTTATCATCAGAAACATAGTGATTGTTATCGACGAAGCTCTCTACGCTGCCTTTTCGAGACCTGAGCTGCATGTTCGAGGGCATGTCATGCAATGAAGGAATTCGCGATTTTACTCGAAACATGGATGCCTCTTCACTCGCCTCAGTATCCCTAACATTCAGACAGCTCTCTCCGTCAGAGTCCCTGTCCGCTACATGGTCATATTCCTGCTGTTCGGGGTCCTCGCTCTTTCCTTTGCCGAAGAGGCCTCGCAACTTTGACCGTAAGCCATTCGAAACTTTGCGCGCCGTATTTCGTATCCCATGTTGCTTCGAGACAGAGGCACTGTTGGTGGAGAATGTTGACGAAAGTGTGGTAGAATTGTTGCTAGTATTGCGGAGGGACTTGCGAAGAGTTGTAGAACGTTCTGTCTCTCTGGTCTTTGGTCGAAACAGCGTAGACTGCTGGTTCTTCTTTGCCTCTTCCTCTTGTATCTGTCGAAACCTCTCTCTGGCAAGCCGAAGTACGGCATCGTTGTCTTCAACATGGCTGCTTGCACGGGATGCCGCCATTTTTCGTCTGCTTCTGAGGAAACTCATGGATGTGGCGGCTCTCAATCCATGTGTTTGGGTCTTTGTGTCTTTCAGCCGCTCGTCGCCATTGCTTACGGGCGGTACCGGCGACGAACGTGGACGTAGGTCATTTCTGGTACTCCAGTCTTGTGCAGAGACAGTCCCTACAGCGGGGTGCGACGAAGTCATCATGGAACGAGATTTTCTAACCTTCTTGTAGGAGGAAAACATTGAAACAGCATCCTCTTGAGGGTCGTCGCACGCGTCGGGTGGCTGCAGTGTTTCTAGGTAACGTCGTGTAAGGGAGAATTTGTTTGTTTTTTCGCCATGAAATGACAGTGTGGAGGAGGGTCTTGTATTTGCTTTTCCAAATGCATGGATCGCTGAAGTTGCTTTTGTGGGTGAGTCTCGGCCCCCATTCGCTCTCAACGCTACATTTCGGCGTGGTAGAGCTGAAGGACCAGTAAAACGTACACTTCGTCGTCGGGTAATGTCTGAAGTGTCATGACGGTCCCATGCACTTTCAGTCCGTTGGGGACTGTTTCTAATTACGCTGCCAGTATCGTCACCCCTGTCGTAATAACTCGCTGGGTCTCGCGGGATGATCATTCTCTCACTGCTTGGCCCGTCTTGGGCTCGATGGTAGGACAATACTGCAGCAATATTTGCATCCCGTTCAGCCTTCGTAGGGTCGATGGACTCGAGGTCACGAATGGGACTCCGGACAACAGAGTTGGTGGATTTGCTACGGCTCAAGGGGCGGCGATTCGTTATCCGAGAGCTATTGCGTCGAAGCATCTCTCATCAATGATTCGAGATGGTGAGTGTGAATAAGAAGTGATTAACGATGAAGACTGTAAACTCGAAAGGCAAGAGAATGATGGATCAATGTC
Source organism: Fusarium longipes (assembly GCA_013618495.1). NCBI lineage: Eukaryota > Fungi > Ascomycota > Sordariomycetes > Hypocreales > Nectriaceae > Fusarium > Fusarium longipes. The sequence continues at coordinate 88,684 of JABFEY010000067.1, read as the reverse complement.
CAGTTGGTATAGTACCAGATGTGAATAATCAAAGACATGGTGGGCGCGATAGGGGGAAGGAGTCAACAACCGTATCTTGTCAGTAAGGAAAGTAGAGCTTCGTGAGGAAGGTGCTATTAACGAGTGGAGGGAAATGGAAGGACCGCAACCATGAAATACGCCCACCTAAACCATGGAGCATTGCGCGCATGAGCACAAGACATGAAGGTAATCACGGATACTAATAACACAGACACATCAATGGACAGATTGCGCTTAGAATAAGGAGATTTATTGTAATAATGAGCAAAGCCTAAATGCAGGCCGCTCCCATGGAACTAACCCATGCAATGGCGCGCGATGACAACTGGTCATCAAAGAGAACAAGCGCCCGTATCAATATCATGTACCCAAACCATAATGAACCCATGCCAATCCGTAATCCCAACAAACAAATGCGTAACCATTGCACCACATGATAAGATTAAACATCTTACAGGTTGAGCTCCTTGATGAACTGCTCAAGCTCCTCGTCGACGAGCTCGTGGATCTTCTTGGAGAATTTCTCAGCCTTGGAGCCGAGCTCCTTGGCGCCAGTGGTCAGCTTACCAGAGACAATCTCGACCTCCTGCTCAACAGCGTTCTTGATCTCCTCGACGCGAGAAGAGGGAGCAGCGCTCTTGACCTTGTAGCTGCCGGCCTCAACAATCTTCTTGTAGTCGCTGCAGCCACCACCGTTCCAGGCGAGCAGGTTGGGGGTGTCGGAGGGAATATCAGAGAGGGCGTTCTCGGTAGCGACGGAGATGAGGTTCTCCTTGAGCTTCTTGGGGGTGATGGAAGCAAGAGCGTACTCGGAGTCCTCAGCGGGCTGGAGGGAGAGGTAGTAGGCCAGGAGACCAGCAATGTGGGGAGAGGCCATGGAGGTACCAGAGATGGTGTTGACGGCGTAATTGGAGCCGATCCAGGTGGACTGAATGTTCAGACCGGGGGCAAAGATGTCAGTGCACTTTCCGTAGTTGGAGAAGTAGGCACGGCTGTCATCGAGAGCAGAGGCACCGACGGTGACGGGCTCAGTGGCAGCAGCAGGGGAGTAGTTGCAAGCATCGGCGTTGTCGTTGCCAGCAGCGACGGCAAAGTGGATACCAGTGCGGACAGCGGCGTTGACAGCAGCGTCAAGAGCTTGGGTCTTTCCACCACCAAGAGACATGTTGGCGACAGAGCCCTTGAAGCCCTTGCGCTTACCATCCTTGGCCTTCTTCTTCTGCTCAAGATGGCTGGTGGCGGCAAACTCGACACCCTTCACAACGTCGGACATGGATCCGGAGCCGTTAGATCGAAGGACCTTGACAGCATAGACGTTGGCCTTCTTGGCGACACCGTACTTCTTACCGGCGACAGTACCGGAGCAGTGAGTACCGTGACCGTTGCCATCCTCGTCTTCATCGCCAGAGGGGATGGTCTTACCCCAGTAGGCACGACCCTCGAAGTCAACGTGTTCAATGTTGGTACCAGTGTCAACAATGTAAGCATCAACACCCTCACCACCATCAGCGGAGTAGAGGTACTTGTTGAAGGTACCAAAGTTGAGGGTGGTACGGTGGGAGATACGGGCAAGACCCCAAGGAGCCTGTCGCTCGGTCTCGCCGTCGCACTTGTCCTCGGTGATCATGTCCTTGTTTGAAACAGGAACCATGGTGTGGACGAGAGTGTCGCGCTCGATGAACTCGACCTGATTAGGCGGTTAGCTTGTGATGATTCATGAGGCATAAAAGAGGTACTTACATCAGGGTGGTTTCGGACCTTCTCAATCATGGACTCGTCAAAGTGGCCGGCGTAGCCCTTGAAAGCCTCACCAATGTCAAAGGTGTGCTTCAAGCCAGAAAAGGTCTTGTCTGAGAAGGGAATGGATCGCTTTCGCAGCTCCAAGCGCTCAACCTCACCCTGCTTGTGGGTGTCCTGAACCCACATGTGGTGGTTGCTGGCGGCAGACTCATCGACGTGGTCCTTAAACTTGATGATGTACGAGTCTGGGATGGTCTCGGCGTCGATGGAGCTGAGAATGGGAGCAGCCTTGTCGTGGACGGTGCCGACGCTGAAAGAGGCAGCGCTGGCGACAGCGGCCACGGATAGAGTGAGGGCGGACTTCATGATGACGAAACGCGCAAAGTTCAAATTGTGTCTACCTGCGACTCAAAAGACAAAATGGACAGAGTGATGTCCTCGACCGTCTGTATTGATGGAGACAGACAAGATCGATGTTGTAAAGGATGGAGAGAGTGATGATGGATATGGATGAGATGATGAAAGGAAGAAGAAGCGATGGCGGCAGACCTGGGGTAGATAAGCAAAGCGCAAGCTGCGTGCGACAGCTCCAGTGTTGCCTCAGCGGGCCTGGGGAGGGCAGGAGGGTGTGACGCATCCATCGCTAGGACGGGCGATAACACAGTGGCTGAGCTCCATATCCGGCTTAGTGCGTGTTCTAGAGAGCCAATGACCGTCACCGAGGCAATGCGATAACGGCATATCGTGAGTAAGGTACATATGAGCTATCATGACAGTCCGTGTGAAGGATTTATGATGCACGGTAACTACGAATGCGAGGCCGAGACGGCTTCTAATCCGGCCACCTGAACCCAAGGAATGGTCATGATGGACATGATTCACTGGAAGATCTCAGCAGAAGCAGCCGAAAGCAACATACAACCGTTGCAAGTCTGTGTCTCCTATTGTTTACCGCCCTTTTGATGCTTCCGAGGTCAACTGATGGCAGATGATTGCCTCATCTCGTTCACGGCTGATAACCCGGTCGTGTTTGTCCGCCTCGCCTCGAGTCATGGTCATGGCTCATGGATGACTGTCTATCCGTACAGGGAGCGACACGGCGACCACTGAACTCAAATCGTAGAGCCTTGTCATCGTTGACATGTCACCAATGCATCTCTCACTGATGACTACAACAAACAAGTATTCCTAGTGTTCCATCATCAAACCAGTGAATAGAGGCTCTCTGTTTCACCAAGGCTGATAATGGATGATCCATTACAGCTACTCAGCCGTATCCATATACAGTACATCATGGCTGCGCAAGCTCAAAGACACTGTGCTTACTCCAGCCGATCGAAGTATCTCGATAGCGCCGTATCAAAGGTCCACCTAGACGGCTAGAGCTTCAACAAGGTACGGTACCTTCCAGTTTGCGGTGCCTGCAGTCAGAAGCAGGTGTAGCTTTACCCAGTGCAAGAAACCAAAATGCGGGGAGGGATTTGGCTCCGATTGGCCCCACTGACCTAATCCGCCTGATCCATCGAGTCAGACGACGTCCCTGGCACGTGCCCGCCCATGTCTCAACTAAAACTGAAGCGCTGTTCGCTCCAAGCCAACGCCGACAGCGCCTCACCATCCCAGTCCATTCCCGGGGTCAAAAGTGACATTTTGACTCGGGGAGGTGATTCCTTGGAAAAACAATACGCGACGAGAAAGACGTCATGATTCGGTGAGGAAAATGATCCATAGTAATCGCCAACAAATGGCTATCATTCAGGCAGCCATAGCTTTTCAAAACATGATACTCTGATACTGGAACATGCTGGCCAGTGCACTTCATCATGCACTCCAGATACCTTGAGCTCCAAAGCTCGGCAACCCGGATGAGGTACATAGCGCGTCTGCACTCTGGAGTCCCTGAGGCTAGCTCTGAAGAGCTCTCCACTTTGGAGCAACTCAGATGCCATGACAATCCCGTCAGATAACGCCATTGAACACCGCTTGAGCTCATCATTCCAGGCAAAGATGCTCAACAAACTGCGTCTGGCTATCAATCCGTATCCGCTTGATAAGCTGATGCTGATACCGATACCGATAGTTGCCTATTCGAGATAACGATAAGCGCACCTCGGAACTTCTGTTGTTTCAATGCATTCAAGGATCCGCGTCACTCATACATAAACAAAGCTAGGTGCAGATAGCTACAAAGGTGCTCCACGTCCAACAATAATGCACCGTGACCTGGATTTCTCTTGGTTGAACAGCCCTGGACTATTGGAGGACGAGCTGTTAGGTAGCACCGGTCGCGTTCTACCAAAGTCTTCGATAATTGGGTCTCAAGCTTCTGTACCTACGAAAGCAATGCGGTTATGCTGTCTCAGCTAGAAACATTTGATGATGCATGACGTAAATTATTGAACTATACATTTCGTCAAAAGATCAAGGGGAATTAGAATGGGATTCTCAAGTTGTGCATTGTTCTATCAACACGTGTATTGCCATACCAAGACTGGTGCCAGCATAACAAATGCATCTGAGCACAGAGCTACACGAAGAGACCCTAGTTTGTGTCCGTCATCTAACATAAAATATCACTTTTTAAAAAACAGTCTAGACAACCAAGGATGACTGTCATGTCCACGTCCATGTCCATAGGGATCCAATATCACTTGTGTGACGAGATATCGAGAAATCTCTCGGCTGCTACAAGAACATCATCTTTCGTCCTGTGATGGTTGGGATGGCCACAAAGAGGAGACAGCATAGAAACTTCATCCGTCCCATTAACTACTATAAATAACAACGATAGACAGACAGAAGACAACCTGAAATTTTGGATATTCCAATTAACGAACATAAGTTTAATAAACGCTCATTGCCTAAATGTTCTATCCCATGTTCTCAAACTACCCTGCACCAAACTGGCGACGTCATCAAGACATGGCGTTTTGACCAAGACATGCGTGTCTCTAAATAATGTACTATCGATATGCAAATTCACGATCTTGGACCCGATATCTCTCATCCAAATTCATCTTCTTCGACTATCATCTACACTGGCGTGGATGGCTTCAACCATGCGCACGCGTACATGTCACTCCAACACCATTACTCGAGCTTCGTCAGCTCAGACGATCCGTCCAGATACAGATAAAGGAAGGAGGGGCCACCTTCGCCACAGCCAAGCCACACCTTCAAGGCTGACCCCCCAATGAGTTACAGTATTGAGCACAGGTAGCGCAGGCTCCAGTTCAGTGGGTGACCGATTGTTTCGAGACACCTTCGCTAATTTCTCAGCTTCCAGTGCCCGTTTTTGACGAGTCTCGATACATTCTCTCCGATATTCAGAGAAATTCTCCTATTCGCAGAGCAACTGTGGCCGTTCCGTGACCGCTGTTTCCGCCCGCTCGAGAGCTTCATGCGCCCCGCGCTGGTAGCTCCATCAAGTTCTAAATCTTACCCTTCGATGCCGACGACGACTGATAACAGCCTGGACCCTTGAAGGGCTCAGGGGGAGGTGGTTTCTGGAATGAACCCGTGATTTGAAAAGCAACACTGAAAAATGGCCTCAATACCAAGAAGATACCGGTCGTCCACTTCGGCCTCGAACCCACCGCAAACCAAGTCCTTCGAGATCTTAAAGGGCTTGCTTGAAGCTCTCACTATCGACACGACCCTTCACCAGCAAGATGGCTTCCCTCAGATACCGCCATTGTTGCGAAAACTCCGACATATTATACAGCACATCTCCGCGACACGCTCGCCCGTCCATCAGGATGACTTTCGACACGCCGACGGCTTTGAAACAATTCTCAATCTTCTCCGAGCCTTCTCAGGCTATTACGATCCCGATAAAAGAAGCGATTCAGACATGCTTGCCCTGTTCAAGTTGCTAGGAGACTGTCTAAACCTCTTTTCGGTTGCCCTACGCGGACATGCCGGCAATCGACGCTATTTCCAATACAAGGTAGAGGGAGGCGGATGGGAAGCTCTGGAGCAAGTCATCGCAAGCATAGGACTAGGTGGCGCCGAGCCTGATGCCTGGATAAGTTGTCACGTCTTTGGGAAACTGCTCGCATTCTCCCTAGACGACGAAGCACTCGACCTCCTTTGTCAGTCCATCGCTAAATCGTTACGGCCGGATGACGAAAACTCCCCTAAAGACGATGAAAGCGACAGCGCCGAAGAGCAATGGGATCTGGTGTTGGCCAAGTCTGCAGAAAACATTACACCTGGCGTGCGAGAAGTTGTCAATGCCAAGACTATAATACGGCATCCAGAAATTTTGAGAGCCGTGGTCAGTTTCTGGACGGCGATTCCTCGAATGAAAGATGGCCTCGCGAATCCAGCTTCTCTACTCGTCCTAGAGACCATTCACTGTGCTATCTCAGTCTCTATTTATAACCGGGCTGCTGTCCATTCGACTGGTGCCTTATCGCAATTCCTTCGAGTTGCTTTCAATACCGATTCAGCCCTTAGCCCACCGGAGCGAGAGAAGGTATTGGCCATTTGCAAGATACTGATGTACTTGGGCGTGAATGAACCGGCCGACACACAATTCTTACTATCAACACCTGGCTCTGAAGCGTCCGAATTCTGTTTACAGATGACATCCAAGCATACAGGTCCTCCTTTCTTCCAATTCGATTTATCTTTACACGGCTATTCATCACTCGAGTTGTCCAGTCTTGGTCGTTCATTCCCGCCGCAGTCTAGTGCGGGTTACACATTCACAGCTTGGATTCGAGTAGACAGCTTCGATCCTACTGCACACACAACAATATTCGGCGTCTTTGACTCCACACAGTCATGTTTTGTGCTCATGTACCTTGAGAGAGATACCCACAACTTTATCCTTCAAACATCTGTTACTTCCAATAAGCCTAGCGTGCGCTTCAAGTCTGTGTCGTTCAAGGAGAAGAAATGGTATCACATCGCCATTGTGCATCGCCGACCAAAGACGATGGTCACTAGCAAGGCGTCATTGTATGTCGATGGTGAATTTTCAGAGCAAATACGCTGTAATTACCCCCATCTGCCACCCTTGGCTACTGGTGCTCATGATAGCTTTGCTTCTTTCAACTCGAATCAGAACAAGACCAACCCGGTACAGGCTTTCGTCGGTACACCAAAGGATCTTTCTAACCAAATAGGACCCGGTCTCGTTTTCTCGCGGTGGTCGCTTGCTTCAGCACATTTGTTCGAGGATGCTTTGAGCGATGACTATTTGGCGGTCCACTTCGGCCTGGGACCACGATACCAGGGCAACTTCCAGGACAGCCTGGGTGGCTTCCAGACCTATGAGGCATCGGCTACTCTGGGTCTCCGTAACGAGATCGCACATCCTGGAAAGGGCGAGACTTCAGACATTATTAGAGCTGTCCGTGAGAAAGCTGGTTCATTACTGCCCGAATCCAAAATTTTGCTTAGCATTCTTCCATCAGCTACGTTCCCCGAAAATGTGCAATTTTACGATACAGGACTTTTGCGATCACTCCCAAGGAATTGTGCGCGCAATCTTTTCAGAGCATCCAACCAAGAGGGTGCACCTCTAGCCATCAACTGCGCTGTTCCCAGTCTCCCAGACTCGTTATTCCGGGTCCAAGGCCTGCTCTCATTCCGCGGCAACCCCATCGTCGCTGTGCCGTCGTACTTGGACGAGAATCTGTGGCGACTCGCCGGTTTTACGCCACTGGCCCTGAAGCTTTTTGAGCGAGCATCGTCAATTGAAGAGACAGTGCGCGCGGCAGAAATGCTCTTCTACTGCATTCGCCAAAGCTGGAGAAATAGCGAAGCCATCGAGAAGGACAACGGATATGGTATCTTGGCTATGCTCCTACGTGTGAAGCTAGGCTACGACCGTGGTAGTAGCGACTCAACAGTTACTCGTCTACAGGTCTCGAACGACGATCGCGATCGACTGGCTTTCCAACTGCTCAGCTTGATCCTTGGCTTTGTAGGATATAATCATGTGGACCCCATCGAGTCGTTCATCATCAATCCTCTCGCCTATCGCATCCTGCTTATCGACCTGGATATTTGGCGCAAGTCGGCACCTCGAATCCAAGAATTATACTATAAACAATTTGTGACTTTTGCAGTTAAGAGCAAGTACCATGAGTTTAACAGCCGGAGATTGATCAGGATGAGTAAGTTTCCACATTCGCGGTTTTTGCAAGCTGGTCTAACAAGTCCTAGGAATCGTCAAGAGGCTACTGGACGCTATGAAAGGAGAGGTCGTTTCGGAAGACACCACCGCGCACTTCATGGGCGCTTTTGAGATTCTGGTCACTTCCAACTTTAGCCAGGAGGTAATGAGGTCGTTGTCACTTTTCATCACATACGCCTTTCACTCTCAACCCGCGCCTGTCAACAGAAGCCCACGGGCTCTTTCAATTGTCTCAAGAACTGGCACCCCAGTTCCACGACGGAGGGGAACACCGACTGATCCAACCGCAGCTGGGATAGCTTCTGGTCTGAAGTTCCTGACAAAAAAACAGCTCGGTGTCAAGGTTCTCAGCATGTACTCACGAATTCTGTGTGAAAAGGGCAATACCACTCATATCAAGAAGTTTGCCAGGACTGTAACAAACAAGGTGAGATCAGCTCATGGTTATAAAAAGCACCAGCTAACCTCTACAGTGGCTACTCTATCTGTTGGCTGAGGATGATCCGGAGGTTGTTGTCCACGGCTGCAAAATCTTGGCACGGCTTCTCGTTACCCATGGCTCCAATTACACATCGAAATTTGCTGGAAAGTCGGGAGGTTTCGTGATCATGTCCAATAGACTCAAGCGATTTTGGGACATGCCAACTCTTTGGCCCATCTGCTTCAGTATCTTGTTTGGCTACGATGTTGCGGAGATCAATTTTGACAGGAACTTTGACTTCTTCAGCCTCCTAGAGACATTCGGCAAGCGCAAGGTTGTGTACCCCGAATCTCTGTCTGTCATTACCGCAATGTTGCAGCATGGCCTAAAAGATGTGATGAGACACCAGGATGATCCTGATTCACCAGCAACATATACCGACCCATCCTCGCACACTCTGAAAAAGCATGCATCGGCTAAAGAGCTCCGTCCGGAAATGCGACCGCGAGCAAGCTCCATGAACTTGACCACTGCTCTTGCGACTCGTTCGAACTTCTCCCGCGATAGTGAAAGAGTTGCCAGCTATGCCAGTGTTTTGCATACCGTGATACGCTTTCTGCTTGATCTCCATGAACGCTCTACAGAATTCAGGGACTTTGCTTTGACCTCAGAGTGGGTGAGGTTGTTGTTATCAGCACTTTATCCGGTCATTGTCAGCGCTGATGCGGTAACGCCTGAGACCGAGTTGAACTCTGGAGATACAGCCCTCACCTTCGAAGGAACAGACGTTATCATCCGGCCCATTAGTGGTAGTAGTTCCCATGCCACACCGATCGTGCGAACCACAAACGTTGATCTAGTCCCATCGCCTCAGTCGACACCACCAAAGGGCACACCACTAAGGCGAGCCTCGTCATTCGTTCTTCTCACTCAACAGAAATCACCTGTTGGCCCCAGTCCGGCCCGTTTGAGTCCTGCTTTACCATCGCCTAGGTCGACGCCTAGCAAGAGACCGAGCAGCGACATCCTGGATGGACTTATGGAGCTGGTGGTGAGCGTCTTTATGGATCAGCTTCTGTCGCGGAAGGACTTTTCCGGGTTTGGATTGTTCACCAAGGTCCCTCCTGGCTTCCGCGAACATCAAGCTTACTTCGAGAGTTACATCTTGAAGCATGTGGTTGCGCAATTGGAGAAGAACATTCAGCTCAATCAGAAAGCAATCTGCGAGCCTCGTGTACTGACAAACCTCTCAAGACTCTGCCAACACATGTCGGAAGCCATCTTTGAAGGATGGTTCTTGAATGGGGCTGAGGTGATGATTGACTTTATTGGGATGCTTCTCGAATTCTTACAACGCCCCGATATCGCCACACTCAAGAGCGTCCGGCTCTGCCACCAGGCTGTCAACAGCATTCGGTGCTGTCTTCTGAGGATAATTCTTCTCAGGTTATCTGACCTTGATAGCCCAGACACTACACTGGTAGAAGCGAAGCAGTTCATGGGCAAGATGGCGTACTGGCAAATGTCAATCCTCGGCTCTTTTACACACGAGGACCAGTTTCTCAAGCTGTTCTGGTACCAGCTCTACACTAAACTCATCAGCGATAAGATGCCCCTGCGAGTCGCGGCGGCCAACTTTTTACGTATCATCTTGGTGCAGAAACCGGACGAGTCTATTGAGCTGATCCATTCATGCATGTCGCCAGACCAAAAGCAGCTTTCAAAGGACTTTCAAAAATTAACAGGCGTGGATGACGAAAGCTTTGTGGAATGGGTTGACAAACACCGTCCATCTCTAGACGTACTGTTTTTCGGTGGCATGTCAAAGACTTGGGAAGACTTTGTCAGCTCTGAAAATGCGCGTACCGCGGAGACAGCCAAAGTTAGGTTGGCCAAACGCAAGGACAAACTTAGGATTTGGCACTCAGAAAACATCAACACGGAGAAAACACTGCTCAGTCATGACATCGGCAACAGCGCCTGGATGAAAAGCATCTACAACTCTGAGTATTTCAAGTATCAGCGGATCATGCAGGATCAACAGGATGATCTTGTGTTCCTTAGCGATGCTTACAAGAAGATGGAAAGAGACCTTATGCGACCCGGTGCAGTGTTTAGCGAAGCGGCGCCACCCAAATGGAAGCTTGACCGAACAGAAGGACGAAATCGTATGCGACTTAGGGTTCTTCCGGACTTTACGATAAGTAAGGACGAGTATCAACCAAAGAGAAAGGCGAGTGAGGTTCTGCAGACTCTCCGAATCAACACATCAGCTAGCCCAGCACCCTCGATTGTTACGTCCGCAGTGTCACCAACAAAATCAAGCACTCCCGCACCTCTGGAAAGCAACAATGAGACGCCTCAATTCACCGAAGAGCCCGAGAGTACTGAGCCAGCAGAGCAGCCTGCCTCTGGTGTCGCGCCCGAAGACGACTTTGAGCTTGTTGATGATCCCAATGACCCCAACGAAGGAGACGAAGGCTTTGAGGATAAGAACCGCAAGGTGATGCGGCGGCTGGAGCGTGGAGATCAAGTTCAGTCTGCGTACAATGTCTCGCGTATTATTGGACTGGAAGCTTGTGAGGGTATCCTCATTATCGGCAAGGATGCGCTCTACATCATGGACAACGTGTTCCAGTGTGCTAACGGAGACATTGTCAACGTCTGGCAAGCTCCACCTGAAGAGCGCGACCCTTTCTCACAGATCGTCACTGATGCCAAGACGTCCGAGAAGCGACAGAACAACAAGGAGCAAGAGTCGAGACATTGGCGATGGCAAGATGTTATTAGCATCTCAAAACGCCGTTTCCTTTTCCGAGACGTTGCGATTGAGGTGTTCTTTACCGATGGCCGAAGTTATCTCTTGACCACCATCAATCCAGTGGTTCGGGATAACTTGTTTGTCAAGATGCTCAACAAGGCGCCCCATACCAGTGGTGCTAATACCCTTCCAAACCCTGAAGATGCCTGGCGTTTGGAGTCTTTGAAGGTCTTTGATGAGTCGCCCCAAGGATTTGGGTCCAAGTTCGGCACCTTTTTCAACTCATCGCCTTGGAACCCTATCCTCAAGAAGTGGCAAAAGGGCGAAATCTCCAACTTTCACTATCTCATGATGGTCAACACCATGGCTGGCAGGACATTCAACGATTTGACTCAATACCCAGTGTTCCCATGGGTGTTGGCAGATTACACCAGCGAGGACCTAGATCTCGACGATCCCAACACGTTCCGAGACCTGTCCAAACCGATGGGTGCGCAGACGCCGCACAGAGTTGGAGGCTTCGTCGAGAGCTACAATGCGCTGGAAGAGATAGGAGAAGTTCCTTTCCACTATGGCACGCATTACTCTTCTGCTATGATTGTGTCATCATATCTGATCCGCCTTCCGCCTTTTGTTCAATCATACATCCTTCTCCAGGGCGGAAGCTTTGATCACGCAGATCGTCTCTTCCAATCCATTCCGGAGGCATGGAAATCCGCCTCGTGCAAGAACAAGACTGATGTCAGGGAGCTTATCCCCGAGTTCTACTGCCTTCCAGAATTTCTGACCAACGTCAATGGTTACAACTTTGGCAATCGCGAAAGTAACGGCATCAAGGTCGACCACGTTGAGCTCCCCCCGTGGGCCAAGGGTGATCCAAGGATATTTATTGCCAAGCACAGAGAGGCGCTGGAAAGTCCCTACGTGAGTGAGAATCTACATCAGTGGATTGATCTCGTCTTCGGATTCAAGCAGCGGGGCGAGGCGGCAGTAGAGAACCTCAACGTGTTCCACCATCTCTCGTACCGTGGCGCGACAGACTTGGATAGTATTACCGATGCCAAGGAGAGAGCTATCTTGGCTGGTGTGATTCACAACTTTGGCCAGACACCCCATCAAGTGTTCATGAAGTCGCATCCTGCTCGTGAGCATGTCCGATCTCCTGTCCGACGGCTGGACACGAGTGTGTTTTCTCTGAGCTGTTTGCCGCATCCACTCCTTGGTAAGAATAATTCCTCTCATCCTTTGAACTTGACTGACAGACCCTCAATAGAAAGCCACGAGCGTGTAGCTTCCCTGCTTTACGCGCCTAAGCTCGATCGCTTACTGTGTGCCTCTCCGTTCCGCCTCAACTTCCCGCCATATGACAAATTCCTCGAATGGGGCTATGCCGACAACAGCATTCGCTTCTTCTTCAGCGACAATCGAAAGGTAATACGAAACCACATCCTAATTCGCGGCCATCTCGCTAACTCGACAAAGCCGGCTGGCCTCTTTGAGAATCTCCACATTGGGCAAATTTCTTGCGCCTGCTTTGCTGATTCCAAGACATTGATCACCGCTGGCGAGGACTGCGTCGTCTCGGTGTACGCACTTCAGACTGCCCATGGCAAACCGGTCGAGCTGCTCCCACGGTCTAGTCTTTTTGGGCACAAATTTCCAGTCACGACAATCGCAGTCAGCAGGGCTTTCAGCACTCTCTTGACTGTGTCTGCGGATGGCCAGGCGTTCCTGTGGGACTTGAACCGGCTGTCGTTTATCCGAAAGCTGCCTCTGGTGCGCCCGGTGGAATCTGCCCGTATCAATGACATATCAGGCGAGATCATACTCTGCTCTGGGCCGAACGTGATACTATACACCCTCAACGGCACTCTGCTTCTGGAACAAAACGTTTGCTTCGAGCAAGATGACTACATCCACTCGTGTGCCTTTTATGAGGGCGCCGGAAACGAGTGGCTCGATAATTACTTGATCTTCACAGGCCACAAGCGCGGCAGGGTCAATGTCTGGCGGCGCAGCATTGTCGGCAGCCGATGGACTCTGGAACTTCTCAGAAAGCTTGATCATGTCGATTACAAAAACGAGAAAGGCGCCAACACAGAGGCAGGCATGACGTGCATCAGTCCAATGCCAACGTGCGTCTACACAGGCGATGATGACGGTCGAGTTGTAAGTATCGCCACCAGCCTCCTCTGAGATATAAAGACTGACAATCTTCTAGTATGAATGGAATCTACTGAGCAGGGATAGATAGAGTCTGGCCCTACCGAATCGGACATCAGTTCGACACAACCGTCGCAAAAGTTTCGTATGATTCAGAAAAGGTGGGAGGAGGTATCTTGGTTTCTTGCTTCTTGCACATCACTAGTGGCGTTTCATGTTTGATCTTAAAACGCATATTAGAAAAGCGTTGGCTTGCGCAAGTGGGCGCACGACGTATATATCTTTACATATATGTCTCTGAAACGTTGTGATCGGTAGTCGACTTGACTGATTGGATGTAGAAAATCGAATTGGAGCGTCAATTGCTGGTGAATCTTGGACGTCGACTCTTGTCCCTTGAATTCCTCTATGATATTCCTCCCTCCCCGCTGTAGCGTTGTCTTTGGTCACGCCGTAGTTTGTACAAGATTGTGTGCTCGCTTCCTCTCCTGTTTTCTTTCCGAGCCGTGATATTTCCTTCTTCGTCCTCCATTTCAAAATCTTAGTCGTCGTAGCCGGTGAGCTGTTTCCTGGGACCAGTGGGAACTGCATTTAAAGGTTAGTTTGTCCGTATATCCTGATTTCCTGATTTGAAGGGGATGACGCACTAGGGTAGGTCACAGGAACCGGGGGCGCATCGACATCGCCAAAGTAGTATCGGATCGGAGGCACAATGGGCATGGCAATGGGACCAGCAGCGCCGATGATGACGGACCAGAAGAGGGCGGGACGCTCGCGGGCTGCCCAGCGGCAGTACTTGAGGGGAGTTCGCCAGAAGAAAGGTGCGGCGCCGGACATGATGGCCTGTTGGGAGCAGCGTTAGCGGTGGGCGTTGCATAGACGAGGATCGATTCGTACGTACTCAATTGACGAGAGATCGTGAGGGTGTTTGTCGTCGGGTCTTTTGGTGGTGATGATGGGCTTTGGCTATCGAAGCAACGGTCCAATCGCAGGAGCGGAAAAACCAAGCCGAAGGTGTCGGATTATCCCAAGTGCACACCTAGCCTTTAACCTCTTACAGCGAGAGAGCTACCGTAAAAAGCCTAGCGCGGCGTGTTTCACATCCCCCACTGAAGGCTACGTATCCCAAAAACGCAAGCTCACCTCGGACCAGGTACCTTCCTCGAAACTACGTACCAGATTAGTAGAGAGCTCTTGTCTAAAGCGCAAGCTGTCCACCTTACGCTTCGTCCATCTCGTCCGTCAACTTACACCACTCGCCGAGAGAGACGAGATCACAACCACAAAAATCTCAACGACATTCTCCGGCTATTGTTATTTCTGCAAGAATGCGGTCACTTTTGAGCCTTGTGCTCTTTCTCTTTGCGGCGCTGGTTTCGGCCGTGAGCACAGCTGGAAACCGTCTACTGGTCGTGCTTGATAGTCCAGCGGACAAGGAGGCCTACACGACCTTTTTCCGCGACTTGTCTGGTAATTGTTCCCATTGGCAATTATTTTTTAGTCTGCAAGCTGACAATTGATAGAACGAGGTTACGAAATCACATATGAATCACCAAAGACTGAAAGTCTAGCTCTGTTCCAGTATGGCGAGAGGACTTATGATCACCTCGTCTTCCTCCCCACCAAGATTAAGGGTTCGTCATTTCTGATCTCGTTGGTGTCGACGGGTATGCTAACTCTTGCGCAGGTCTCGGACCCAATCTGAGTCCTCAGTCCATCGTCGAGTTCATCAATGCCGGTGGTAACATCCTCGTTACCATGTCCTCCACCCACGTCGTGCCTTCCACTCTCGCTGCCGTCCTCGCCGAGCTCGACATCACACTCCCCGTTGAGCGCACCGGCAAGGTCGTCGACCACTTCGTATACGACGCTGTTTCCGCCCCCAAGGACCACGATGTCCTTGTTCTCGAAACTCCCCGCAACGTTCGCCCTGGCATGAAGGACTACTTCGAGATCCCCGGCGCATTCCTCTCCGTCCCTCACGCTGTCGGCCACGTTCTTGGTAACGGTGCTCTCTTGACACCCGTCCTCCGCTCTCCTCCTACAGCCTACAGCTACCACCCCAAGGAGCAGAACCAGACCATCGAGCCCGATGAGCTGTTTGCTGCTGGCAAGCAGCTCAACCTTGTCACTGTCTTCCAGGCTCGCAATTCTGCGCGCGTTACTGTCATTGGTGCCGCCGAGATGCTCCAGGACAAGACTTTTGACACAAAGGTTGCTCGAAAGAGCGGCCAGGCTCAGTTCCCTGCTAACCGTGAGTTTGTCACCAACCTTGGTGCTTGGACTTTCCAGGAGCTGGGTGTTTTGCGAGTGAACAAGGTTGAGCACCGCCTGGATGGCAGCAACGTGACCAACCCTGAGGGATACCGCATCAAGAACGATGTTGTAAGTTTGATCTGCCCATACTCTGATTGATCTCTACTAACCCACTCCAGTCATACAACATCTCCCTGTCCGAGTATGCTTGGAACAACTGGCAACCCTTCCACCTCCCCGAGGGCGATCTTATCCAGCTCGAATTCTCCATGCTGTCGCCCTTCCACCGGCTCTCATTGAAGCCCATTCACGTCAATGACGACGAGGCCATCTACTCTACCAACTTTACTCTGCCCGATCAGCACGGCATCTTCAACTTTTTGGTCAACTACAAGCGCTCTTTCCTGACCAATGTCGAAGAGAAGAACACCGTCAGTGTCCGTCACTTGGCTCACGATGAGTATGAACGCAGCTACAGTATCAATGGCGCTTGGACTGGTATGGCCGGTAACTGGGCTACCATCACCGGTTTCATCGCGTTCTCCGTTGTGTGGCTTTACAGCAAGCCAGCCAAGAAGACATTCGAGGCGAAGAAGACGCAATAAATGAAGAGGTGGACGATGCAAGTACCGACGTGTATTTTTTAATGACACCACGATAGGAAATTGTGGAACATTATAGTGTAGACCAGGACTAAAAGTGAACTATAGAATATGCATTTTGTCTTTTTTCTACAACTGTCTAAGTGTCTAGAGTACATGTGATTCATGAGATTGTATATGCCATGGTTCCCTCAGATTAGCTCTCTTGGGTTCTCACTGACAACTCGCGGTAGTTGGACAAGTGAATGCCCTCGCAACCGTCGTTGACGAGAAGCCTACCGCTGCTGCCTGCAAATTTGGCTTTTTGGTCGATTGATCATCACCGGGTAACATAATTGTATCTCAAAGAATCCCCGCCTCATCCTCCAAACATACAGTCCCTCCACCTCTGCAGGTCAAGCCTGCTCCGATTGAAAACTATATCGTGATGTTCACGAGCATCTCATTCCTCCGCAGACGAATCTGCTAGGAAAGAGAACCTGCTTCACTTGAAAGGTAAAAAGTGTCGTCCCTGCGGCTACAATAGACAAACTGCAAAAGGAGAGGAACAAAAATGAAAAGAAGGACAAAAGGGGGAATAAAAAGATCTGCTCAGATCTCTGTTCTTGTGTGAGGAACACTTTCCCACACAGCTGGGTTTCCCACGAATGGGCGTACCCAGCCAGAAAGGGGAATCACCTAAAGCTCGGTGTGAACGTTGTCATCATAGCAGACCTCAAGGGGATGGGAGTGTGTGTGAAGTGTAGTAGTGTGAAGCTGGGGGTAAGTAAAGCGGGCGAAGGGGGAGGGAAAGAAAGATGGAAAGCGAAAACGCCAGACTCCTGACGCCAACCATCTATAGTCTAAACCCAGTCTATGTCCAAGAAAGCCTATAAAACAAAAAACAAAACGAAAAAGCAGTCTATAGCCCAAAAAATAGCAAACCCAAGCAAAGAAAAGAAAGGCAAGATGGAGGGAAAGCAAGATGTAGAACAGTCGCACATGATACTTACCTTACCTGGATGGGGAATGGCAGTCGCTTGACTGCCGGGGCAAAGAGACGATGGCGGTCTCGAGGGAGGCATGGTGATGGTGATGAGGGTGTTGCGAGGCGAGGTAAAGTGAGCTCAGGTGTTGGTGGTGAGGGCGAACGCGATGAAGGAGGGGGAGCAAATGAAAGCGGTCGCATGATGACGAAAAAGAAAGAAAAGATGGTAATAGCAAAGAGAGTGTTGGTTCTCAATAGAATAAGTGTCGAAGCACTCGTGGTATAGCAAGATCGCAGTTGAAGTCGCAGTTGAAATCCAAAGTTGAGGATGCGATGCGATGAAGAAAGAAAAGAGGAGAGAGAAGAGGGACAAAAGGCCTTTATTTATAATTGTTCAGAGTGAGGAGTGATAGCTAGCGCGGTGCTCTTTATTTTCTTCACTCGCTGTTGTTGACATGGAGTTGTTGTCGGCCGTCGACAGCTGGCGTGCAGCTGGCAAACGATGAATACTCATGATGGTCGAAATTCCAAAGTCGCGTTACGGCGCGCAATTGATGGACCTGCATCAGGCTGAGAATTAGGGGAAACTGTGGCGCTGTGGCACAAGCGGGGCACTGGACATAGCTCTGACGAGGCTGGAGTGGCTGGGAAAACTTCCATGACTTGTGGTTAGCTGGGTCGCAAACAACACCTCAACTTACAATCGCTATTGTCTCCCAATCAACTTTTCCGCAGCAGATCCGTCAAAATGGTAAGAAAAAACCTCACAGTCCGGCACATTACCAAAAACTAACCATGTCAGGCTCGTAACTCGGAAAAGGCCCAGTCCATGCTGTTTCGCTTCCGCGAAGCCCAAGCAGCAGACCTAGGCATTATCGACGTAGGCCGCACACGCCGCCCAAAGCTCATCACCGAAGTCCAGACCATACCCGCCTGCGAAAAATGGCGCGGCCAGGTCTTAAAGGAGATATCTCGCAAGATGTCGCGCATCCAGGATCCCATGCTCAGCGACTACCAGATCCGCGACCTCAACGACGAGATCAACAAGCTCATGCGGGAGAAGCACATGTGGGAGATTCAGATACGCAACCTCGGCGGGCCGAACTACATGCGCGGCGGAGGCAAGATCTACGACGAGCAGGGCCGCGAGATACCGGGCGGTGGCAAGGGCTACAAGTACTTTGGCAGGGCGCGCGATCTCCCGGGCGTCAAGGAGCTCTTCGAGGCAGCCAAGAACCAGGGCAATGACGAGAAGCCGCTCGAGGAGAGGCACGACATGAGACGGAACGTGGACGCGGCTTACTACGGATATGCGCCCGACGAGGAGAACGATGAGTTGCTCGCGTACGAGGCCGAGAAGGAAAGACAGGCGGTGGAGCACATGCTCAAGACGGGACCGAGGGACGTTCCCGACGGGTGGGAGGCTCTACCTGGGGATTGTGGAGATGGTAGTACGTGGGATCTGCCGACGTTGGAAGAGGTGCAGGAGGAGCTGATTGAACGACGGAGGAGGAAGTTGCTGGAGCAGCTATGATATTACAAAAGTGACCGATTTCGTGGGCAGACGATTGGGACTTTTAACATGGCACGAGGGGAGAAGAAGAGGAGGGGGAAGTTGGCATTTGAATGACACATTCATGGCGTTTGGAACGGTTTATCATGTATTTGCAGGCGTATATGGGTTTGTTATCGCGATACCTGTCTGATGTTAGGGTAGCAAAAGAAAGTCGACTGCTGATGATGTGAAAGATGGGAATTACTTGTCTAGTCTGAAGCTTCATTAAAGCTTGGGTCCATTCTTGTCTCAGGTATTACTATGCTGTGCATGGCTCGAGGCATCAGAACAGCTTTGACTGCCAGTTCAGTGCGACATGGACCAAGCTTTTGTTCCATCTATCTCTTGTACCCTAGAGCGGTGGTTGTGATGCCCCTGGTTATGTATGCATGGAGGGTATAGTCATGCCAGCACCAACTCTTGTATATGTGTTTCCTATAAGGAAAACCCGAATGATGCCTAGTTAATGGCATAACATATCAAACAGAACCGAGTTTGAGAGGACTGGGGCATACCATCTCGCTTACTACATTTTGAGACGCCTGAGAGTGGTATCAAAGGTTGTAATGTATCCATTTATCCCACTGCGTCCTGACGGTCATACCGGAGCGGTAGTATACCCCAAGACTAGTTCTCTAAGCATTTTACCGTTCAACGGAAACTTGAAGTGCCGGGGAAATAACACGGACGGAGAAACTATTATTTGATTTGCATTATTGCATGTTTGTTGCATGATAACAGCACTATTACCCTGTTTCGTTTCAACGGCGGATCACATCACAATCCAACGGTCCAAGCGAAATAACGAAAAAATAAATGTCAAAAGTACGAAAAGAAAAAGAGGAGGGTTTTTTTTTCTTTCGGAAAGACTCTATGAAGATCGTTATTGGTTTGACCTGCCCCCCCTAAGAGTGAAGACATGGGAAAGCAATCCTTGTTACTGTACCCTTTTTTCTTCTTCTTCTCCATATGGAATATTACAAGGACCCCTGAGATTGATGCGCCACCTGAGGTTTAGATGACGATGTCTGAGTTGAATAGTTCGCTTGGATGAATGACAAAAGATTTGATTTAAAATGAGAGTTTTTTTCTAAATATATTTATTGTTAAAAATGTAGGTTATCTGGTTGATAGATTGGCGCAATTAATATCTCGATCTTTTGCTGGAACCGAATTCATGGTTTTATTGATCCATAATTCCCATCACTATTAGATAGCAATGTGAGACTACAGTGAGTACCCAGTTAGTACTAGAGGCATTGCAAAGGGGAATAATGTGACGCTGTTTCATTAGCGATCGACATTGGCAGTCTTGTCTTGTCTCGCCTTGCCGTGTCATTCTTTCTTTGTCTCCTTGTCTGCCGCATTCCGTCTCTTTTTTGTTGTCTCGGCTATCTTTCTGTCTCTCCTCTTGTCCGTCATTACACACTACTTTTGTTTCTCTACCTCTACTCTTGAGGCGCAGTCTTCAATTTCACTCCTTTCAGCCTCCTTCGTCTCACTACCGACGATCCATTGACTCTTTTGTCTCTGTTGATCTAGTCAGAGCTCTTCTTCTTCTCCTCTTTTTTCTACAAGACTAAAAAATAGCACAAGTCTTGTCTATTCTTGGCTTTCCCCTATTTGTTCCCCCCCCAAATCGAAAAGCTTTCAGGTACAAAGAAAAAATCACCCCGCGACAAAAGATTGGACCAAGCCCCTGAGCTTGTCTTGTCTTGTACCTGCAGCGTTTTTAGCTCTTAAACTTGCAGCGAACTAGAGACGCAATCCGTCCAATCCCACGCCGTTCAGCCAGAAGAGTTAACGCTATTACTTCCTTTCCCCCCTTTTAAAACGAATTGGTTTCAATTCCTATTCTGAATCAAGAAAGAATTGAAGATCAAACTTGACATGATTCTCAGTTGAATCTTTTCGTTCTTTTATTCTTCTTTTTATTCGTGGATCCTAAAATTCGATCCCGTCTAAAATTGGATATTACTACTTCCCATCTGATTTAAATTAACCCACTTGGTCCCTTCACGCTACTACGTACCTACTTTACTTACTTGCTTTTACCTTGCCTTGCCCTGCCTTGCCCTGCCTTTCCCTACCTTCGCTTCCCTATTACGCTATTACGCCCCCCCGTTGAGCGGGACTAAGGCCTTAGGTCAATACTACTTTACGGTAAGTTCAGTCCGGTCCTTCTGGGCAACGGTCGGTCGTTTGGTCTTCTAGAAATATGCACAGAAAGATACCTTGACCATGATCTAAGCCTTTTACCCTGACTTGCGACTTTACATCATTCTTTTCTTACACTCTCTCATGGTATGACCATTCGCTCATGATACATTCAACAGGTCTTTCCTTTCCATTCTCTTTGTTTTCGTCATGGTTTCCTTCTTTGGCCTCAGACTTGGAGGCGATAGGAAAAAGTCACAGTAAGCAATCAATCTCTCTCTTCTGTTTACAAACAAACAGCCTTACTTACGATAAACCTCAGGGACAAAAAGCTGGCGACAAAACAAATACAGGTTTTACATCGCAATGACATATACAACAATGACTCCGGATACGAAACCATCACCACAATCACCGCCAGAGAGATCAAAAGACAGAGCAACTTCTCCCGGCCACACCTCGCTCGCCCTGGCACTTCGCATTCTCAACTCGAGCCCCCGACCCGCGTGCCTTATATGAACAGCGCAGGAGGCGCTTCTTCCATGGTCGATCTCGCTGCGCCGCGAGCACCAGGAATGGGAAACCCACGGTTCCATGCCTCGGACATACAGCTCAACACGCGCTTCGGCAACGGCAGCTCGACAAGTCTCGTAACTCCCAGCCCCGTGAACCCGGATGGCAACAGGCCCGGTACCCCTACACGTCCTGGAACCGCCGTGTCCACCAGAGAGCCCAAGAATCCTTTTAATATTCACTTTGGAAACGATTCCGTCACCAGTATACCGCCAACGCCCCAGGACGATTTCGGAAGTGAAGATAATCTCGGAACCGAAATCAAGGAGGTCAGGACTAGGAGCCCCGTTCCTACAGTTAATAATGGATGCCCATCCCCTCCGCCTTCCATCGTCAACGCTGAGCGACCCTTCTCTCCCGATAATCGACCTTCGAGCAGTCGCCAGAACGTGCCGTCTGCGCCCACACTTCAGAAACCTAGCACTGTCGGCCCAATGTCGCTCCCCAGCCCAGCTGTCTCGGTTGCGCGTAGTGAGGATGTTTGGGAGTCTCCTGTCATCCGCAACGTCTCGGCCAAGCGCGATACATTCACATTCCACATGCCGAGAAGATCAAGCTTCACCATGGAGACGGACCCCCGCGACAGTCCCAAGCCTATGACTGAAGGTCTCGCGGGGAACTTTGCCGGGTTCGATTTTGGTGAAACTGTCAGGAAGGGCAGTATTGGAGGCAAGAGCATTGATACATCGAGTGAAGGCAGAGTGAGCCCAATCGACACAAACGTCAAGCCTAGACCTTTGGGAAATACAAGAACAGCCAGCCCTCTTGGAACCGCCAGAACCGCCAGTCCTCTCAGGACTATGCAGTCGAGTCCTAGTCTCAGCATGCTCGACACAGCCTTGAGTCGAACCCGAACGGGCAGCGATGCCATGTCGCCTCTGTCCTTGGTATCTTCGCTGGCATCGGCAGCAGCAGAGGAAACTCCTCGCATTCAGACACCTCAGCCTTCTCAGCAGCAGTCTAAGCCAATCCACCAGGCCCCCAAGATCCTCCAACCTGGACAGCTGTCAGAACCTCTGCAAGTTATTCGACCTGTCTCGCCTTCTCGATCTCCCATACCTTCTCCGCTCTCACAACCTCCTCAACAAAACTCACCTGGACCATCTCCCATTCTCTCTTCATTCCCAGGTCGCGAGGCCTCGCCACCACTCGACGCCGAGTTCCCTCGATCTCCCCCTCGAGGATTCCAGCAGTCGCTGCAGCCATCGCCTCAGTACCCTCCAAAGCAGTACAAGGCCTATCAGCCCCCGAACTCATCTCCTCCCACGAAACCTCTACCCTCGCCATACCGGTCACCTACCGCTCCTCTCCCACCGGTGCCGCCACCTCGATTGAACCCCGGAAACAGCAGAGGAAACAGCAGAAGCAACACACCCGATATTGCCTCTAGGAGCGCAACTCCCGATACCACCTTGAGGAGTAAAACACCGGACACAATTGCCAGCGTCGACCCAGGCTTCATGAGCAAGCCCCTTGAGCCTCCGCCACGCGGTTTCCGTCCACGAACCGATTCCGAACCAAAAATGGGCCGACCTGTTAGAGTTCCAGCTCCTCTGGCCGAGCGCTCGGCAACCATCCCCCTTATTGGATCCGGGCCAAAAAGTGCTGTTGGTACCGGCTTCGATGATAGCGGTTTTGTTCGTGCCGCGCGTATTCCTGAACCACCTAGAACGGCGAGCCCGTTCCTCCAACAACAGACCCCCGAACCTCCGCGAACAGCGAGTCCCTTCCGCACACATAGCCCTCAACCACCACAGACGATTACTCCGCTCATGCAGCAAAGCCCTCAACCACCCAGGACGGCCAGCCCGTTCCTCCAACAGAGTCCCATGGAAGGCGAGTTTCCTATCCAAAAGGGCCTACCACGAGGCCGCAGACCTCAACAGCCCGAGCCTCTTAGCCCTGAGAGAAGAGGCTTTGGCCTGGGACCAAGGAAGCAGCGTCGTGAACCTCCAGTATATCCTCCGCCCAGAAACGAATCACCAGTAGCTCCAAAGGACTCTTTCGAACAACCGAGTACCCCCAATTGGAACGACTTTGACCGTGCCGAAGCACACAAGTCCGCCATTCCTGCTGCTCTTTCACCCTTCCGAACTCAGTACGCTCGTTCTCCCACACAGGCTACCGACGATTCTCTGAGCCCACGACTCGCTCAATATGCTTCTTCTCCCATCTCTGATACTTCGCCAAGTCTGCCGTCGCCTTCGTTTCCCTCATTGCAAAAGTCCATTTCCAACTCGAGTGAGAATCTCGCACGGATGTTTGACTTTGACGGGCAGTACGACCAGCGACCTGACCCTACCCAAGGAAGACCACTGATCTCACCCGTCATGGTGGACTTTGTGCCTCCCAGAGACAGGGATCGCAGCAGGACTCGCGTTGAGGCAAAGAGGGCACCCCCTCGACCAAACCCTATTACCGTCCCCTCGGGAATGGCATCAGGACCGCATTCCACAGAGTCTTCGAGAGTTAGAACTCCTAACCCAGTGGTTGATGCAAACAACCCTGGGTTTATCTAATTCGATCATCTTTTGGAAATTTCATCATATCGGAGCGTCTGTTGGGTTTTTATAAAGAGGCTTGACGCCTCATGACTTTTCTTGCGTACCGTCTATCGCTTACTACACCATTTTTCTTTGACTACATATTTCTTCCCTTGTTTATGGCGTCTTTCGCTTATAGATTATCACATACCCCGTCCCTCGCTGTTTTTTTTTCTCTTCTTCTTCATGTATATACTCATATAATCATCGGGGCATGATTAGTGGTTAATGTCTAAGGAATAGATATCCAGAGCCTTGAGCCTGGTTTTACATGACTATTGACGTTCTTTTTAAAAAGTGATACCGGCGTAGATTGAATTTTTATTACGCGATTGTATAATACATGTGACTCCGCTGAACTTCACAACATTTTTTGAGCTACATGGCTGCTAACCGAGGAACATACGCAGGTTGTTGCCGATATACTTGAGATCCAACAAGAATGTATCATGTCCAAACATGCTCATCTCCTCACTCAACTCGACGTGCGTTACATTGCGGTTGCCGGCCAAGCGAATGGCCTCAGCTACCTCACGCTGCTGCCATGCAGGGAAAAGAATATCGCTTGCGACACCCATCACCAGTGTGGGGGTATCACGTAGCGGCGCGAGTCCATGGATTAGATCCTCAGGCGGTCGCGAGCCAGGCACGACGTTGGGGTCTGAGGGGTCGGGGTGGGATCCGGGCTGCTCCTCGTAGGGCTTGTTCGGAAGGGTGAGACTGCAGGCTGCGTCGGAAGAAAGTGTGGAGGCTTCACCCGAGGCGAGCTTCTTCTCACGGTCTTGACGACGGGCGTGCGTCGCGCGCTGGTGTTCGATGCCGAGATCGAAAAGATCCATCGCTTTGCTGACGTATAAAAGACTGTTGGGGTCGTAGTTGAGACACCACTTCTCACCAGCGTGGTCGAGGTACGTCTCGATGAGGAAGTCAGGGCACAAAGCGGGTGGTTTGCTCGAGTCGGCACGGCGACGTCCAAAGCGCTGCTCCCACTCTGGTCCGGAACGGTACGTCACTGTTGCGATCTCGCGGGCGAGCTTCATGCCCGCGTGAGGCGGCACCTTTCCGTAGTAGAAGCCGCGGTTCCAGTTGGGATCCATCATGAGTACCTGTCGCTGCGTGTGGCGCATGGCGATACTGTAAGGGTGGGAGCGCGCGCAGCCGCTGATGGAAACGATGCGGCCGACGCGCGAGGGGAACTGGACTCCCGCGGCCAGGGATTGCATGCCGCCCATTGACGAACCGACCGAGGCGTAGAGCTTGTCAATACCTAGATGGTCGAGAAGACGGAATTGAGCGCGGACCATGTCATCCATTGTCAAGATGGGGAACCTGGTTGCGTAGCGCTCACCGTTCCCAGGGTCGACGCTGCTGGGCCCTGTTGAGCCGTTGCAGCCGCCGATGACATTTGTGCAAATAACGTGGTACTTGTTCGTATCAAGAGGACCGCCAGGACCGATGAACTTTTCCCACCAGCCAGGCTTGGGGTTCGTCTCTGTGGAGTGCGCATGGGACGAAGCGGACAGGCCGGTGTGTAGGAGAATAGCATTGGACTTGTCGGCGTTGAGTTCACCCCAGGTCTCGTAAGCGATGTTGAACTCTGGCAGGATACCGCCCCAGTCGAGCAGGAAGGGTTCCTTGTGGTGGTAATTAAGGGTTGCGCCGGAAGTGTACGACGGTTCGGTATCGTTGTCGTCCGTGAGCTTGGCAGAGCGCGACTCTAGTGCGTCGAGGCAGGGGAAGGACATGGCCGGGTTAGAGGCCACGCCCGACTTCCGGATCGCAGAGCAGTGAAGCTTGCGAGTTCCGAAGGCGAGACATGATGGGCGTACAAGGAGGCCATTATTGTTGGGTTTGAGGGCAGATCTCAGCTGGCGTGTTGACGCAGCAAGAGACCGTGAAGACCTCATTATGGTGGAAAATGTGTATGCAAAGGAAGAAATGTCTTTTGGCAGAGGAATTGCATTTCCAATGATTGTTTGTAATCGAGGGTAGGTAATCGGACGTTTTTTTAGTTGATGGGGACGTCCCCTCCGATGCGCGGGGGATGGACGGGGAACGGGAATGATACGCCGTTAGTCAGGGATGATGCCATTGCACGTGCGATAAGATAAGGAGATGGTTCTGTCGGTACTTGGCCTCTAACGGCATTACTGCGGTAGATAACTTGGATGCTGGTTCAATTGTTTGAGTTTGCAGCTGTTAATACTCTTACCAGTTGAATTGCAGATGGTGAGTTACTGACTGACTGGTTGATCACGGCAAGGTTGATGTGGGGAGTAATTGAATACACTAGTAGAGGCTGAGATCAGAGCTTGGAGATAAGATAGCACGTGGTACATTGACGTCAAGCGAGCTTTGGAGGAAGGTGGCTATGAAGGGGTGTGAAGCTGTTGCCTTTTTGTGAATCAAGCTTAAACGCGTCACCCTTTCTGTGAATAAAACTGCTGCCAGGTCAGTTACTTATTTTCTCTTTTTCATCTATTTTCACTGAGAAAGCCTAGAATTTTTACATGCTGGAATACATCCTCGGCTTCATTATCGCCTACATCATCATGGCTCAAAGCATCCCTCAGAATGTAATCAACGGGTTACAAAGTATGCTCCCATCACTCGGAATCTCAGACGACCAGAGCGGAAAGGAGCCCGCTGTTTCGGAAGAAGGGATCTCGCCCATCGACGTGGTCATTGCGAGAATTATGCTCACAAAGGGAACGAAGCTTCCCGTCGACGTGGTTAACATCATCCTCGACTTTGCAGAGTACTGGGCTCATTCGAGCAACGAGGTTGACTTTAACCTTCAGCATCAGAATCCCCTCAAAGTCAACGGTCAGAGTGCCTCGGAGGACAAGTTTGTTGTAAGTTTGTCAGCCTTATTACCAGGCAACATCCACTTGAAGAGGGTCCGAGTCAGACTAACACACCTCTATAGCTTCGGTCTTACCCTGTGGGTCTGACTGGCCTTCAAGGCAGACAAGCGCTTGCCGAGATTCTGGCCTACGACCTGACTGAAGCGAAGCCGCAAAAGCTGGAGAAAGAGCATGAAAAGTCTTACTTTGATGGATTGGCGAATTACCCTACTCCGAGGTTGGTTCATCCCGTGAGAAAGATTGTGTTTTCGATCCGCAGTAAAGATCAAGGATGGGGAGGCGGTGATGTGGCGGACCGTCATACATACAACGGATCATGGACATGGTTTGAGGCTGGATTGGAGAGATTTGATGCTGAGCAGATTTGTAAGTCAAACAGGCCTCAGAGGGAGAAACAGAGACTGCTTTGCACCGAAATGGCATATTCAACACCAAACAGAGTCTTATGTTTCTTTTGCTCATCGGCCAGGATTATATATGTGCTCCCGTGCTAACGTTGCTAGGTGATCCGATGTGCACATACGATGTCAGATACAAGTCAAACTCGTCCGAAGCCGTGCCCCTCCCTGTCTGCGCTCTTCGTCCTCTCTACCCAGAGATTGAGACCATTCATGGCGACAAGATGAGGTACACGCACCCCCTGCAGCCTCAAGACAAATGGGTCATTCAGCATAACAAGACAGCTCACCGCCCGTGGCAGGACCACGTGGTAACGTGGTCGTGGCAAGATGACATTAGCCCCGAAAGTGAAGCCGCTGAAAAGATGAGAAGGGAAAAGGGCAGAGGTCGAGGCACAGGTGATGGGTCATTCGTGAGGGACTTGAAGATGGGAGACGTGATCACTGTGTGGGCAAAGGCGAGATTTGGAGGATGGGTGAACACGGTCGAAAAGGTCAAGATTGACGTTTACTGGGCTGTTTAAGGAATTCCTTGCAAGTATTATGAGGTATCATTTTTTATGATTGGCATGAGAGATGACAATGCTTGGGGACAATGAACGGGACAGGATCAAGTATTGCTTCTGACTGAACAATACCCACGACAAGTGAGAGGATACCAATTATATTCTTTCTAATATTTTCACGTCTAAGTATGTACTTGAATCGTTGACCCGGCATCACCAATAAGCATGCAGTCCTCTAAATCTGCACAGCCTTACCGGGCTCGCCCTTGTCAACACTGCAAACCGACGAGCAAGTAGCACCATCAGTGCGTCCGCTCAGAAGCTCAATCCACTGGATCTGCTGGTAGGCAGCACCGCCCTCGGGGATAGTGCCAGTCCAGGTATCACCGTTACTCCAAGCATTGAAGTTGAGGTGCGCAGGGTCGCGGGGAACCTGGAAGGAGTTGCGCCACAACTCCTTGTCGTTGACCCTCCAGATGGTCGCGTCGGGTGTCCAGTCAATCGTGTGCTTGGCCCATGTAGACCAAGTGATGCCTTCTGGGAGAGCAGCGCCCAGGTGAGCACCCTCGACATCCTCGCCCGCTTCGGTGTAAGAAGGCTGGTTGGTGTAGTGGATGACATTGGGAGGATCCTTAGTCAAGACTTCGATATCGGCTTCCTGCACGCTGGCGAGGTCCTCGCCCGCGAGATAGGTGAACATGGCCGTGCAAGCACCGGGAGAACCCTTTGTACGAGCGTACATGCGCAGAGAGACGTACTGGTGCTTGACCATGGACTCGAACTCGGAGGCGGTCTGGAAGCCGTTGTGACGAGCAGTTCGCATGGTCAACCAAGTGTCGCTCGCGGGCGAGGTGTCGTCGTTCTTCTCGATATACAAATTGTTGTATGTGTTTTGCATAGGGAAGTCCTTGTTTCCATTGTTCCACTTCTGGGCGCCCCAGGTCTGCGCGAACTCAGAGTCCCAGTTGAAGTAGTCCGAGGTGAAGCCAGCCTCGGCGTTGCCCTCGACCGTGTCGATCAGGGGAGGAACGCCGGCGTGCTGGGACAGAGAACGGAAGTCAAAGAAGCTGTGGTCCTTGTAGTACTGTCCCTCTACCTCGTAGCAATCGCATTTCGGGTCCTGGGCGATGGCCAAGGGGGCGATGGCGAGGAGAGATGTGAGGATTGACTTTGTGGACATGATGAAGATTGATGAGTGGGATGAGAGTGATTAGTGAGGTTATTCAGAATGGATCATCATCAACCTTATATATGTATCTCTAACCTTTTCCTCGGCATATCGTCTGGGGTGTTGTCTTCTCCTGCAGAATAGGATTCGACATAACCCGGCTATCCGATTGACCCATATACGTTTAAAGTCCAGGTCATGACCAAAGTCCCATAATAGCAGCACAGATAAAAGATGAATTCTCGACGCGCGAGCGGTACAAGACTCGACGCGATAGGTGCGATCAGGCTTGAGGGATCTGATACCTTGTAAGATTAGGAAATTAAACTCAAGGCATGGACCCACGAGCTTATACCAAAAGGAAGGGAAAAAAGGAGCAAGGATCTTTGCATAAGAATATTATAGGGCGAATTTGCAAGGCCAAGACTCAAATTTTAAGATCTACAGTAGGCTGAGCTTGGTTGAATGTAACGGTGACGATGGTGGAGGATCTCGCACTGAGGTTCAGCTGGTTGGTTGAAGGCCATGATCCTATGAGATGGGTATTTTTGGATGATATGGAAGACAGAGTTGGCGAGCATAACATTCAAAATTGTGATCAAGTAAAAACCATTATTTGTTAAGCAATCAAATAGGACGCGATATTGCCATTTCCAAGGCTATAGTCCAGCTTCGTCCACCAACGCTCTCTCTTCTACACAGAAATTGGAGGATTGCTCCCCGAATAGGCTCGTTAAATTCCTGAATTAATCCTCGAACAAATAATATCCTACCGACAAGTTCCAACTCTGTAAGATCGATATAGTTGGAGTCTAGGGGATAGACAGCGGCCGACACGGTTTATGGGAGCTGAATCCATGTCTCGTCAGGGTACCGCGCCTCGGGGCTGTGTTGGCGGTGGAGAGGACGTTTCACTACGGGGCCGGACCGCCTGCCACATCACCTGTGCATGATTAGGAATGGTCTGGATAGACCTCAGAAGGCTCGGCATTCAAGTCTAGAATATTTGGGATGGAAGTGAATATCTTGACTGATTCGAGGTTTAGCCATAAACCACTATATCTGACATGACACAGTCTTTATTGTAACAATCAGGAACTGAATCAAGAATTTGCTGTACAATTGTGTCATAGCCTACTTGATGCAACCCTCATAACATTGCTATACAAATCCTTCGCCCTTACGTCACGGTCTGAATATGACAGTACGCCATCATTCCCATCGTCATCGCAAAAGCGTACTGTATCAGTCAGATACTATCCAGATATCCCTTTAACAGTTTTGCCAAGATGACAGTCTACCTGCTTGCAACGATTACTTCCAGCCCTACCAGGCTGACTCGAGGAAAACGGTCCGGCCGAGTCGGGCCCGGTCGGTGTCACCATGTCTCCGCTCCGGACCGAGAATACGGATAGTTTATATGGATCGTCGATTCAAGCCTCGGCCTTCCGGACTCACCTGTCAACCGGTTTTGGTCCCCTCGCACTAACAGTAGCGTTTGACACCAGTGTTGGTGAGATCCAGGGGAAGGGGAGATAAGCCTACTGCACTTGAACAAGCTTAATAGATCTAACAAGCTTAATGCCATAACCAACAAACAGTCTTCTCGTAGTCTAATTCGATGGTGGTTCATTTGTCGTCGGCGCCTCGTGCTCAAGTACGTGGTGTTGCTTGCGTGTGTGTCTGAAACAAGACAAGTTCAGGTTTATGCTTCTTTAGTCTATTGGCTTGTCTCTTGACTCAAATGATAAGGCGGAGTAATACCTCCCCAAGTAAGCAAGCATCCCAGACGTCACCGTGATCTCGACCAATCAGCTTGTAGAGATTTGTCGCAAAAGTTCCAGGACAACAACGATAGACGACGACGCTTGATTGCGTTTTTGATGCGCGCTTCATCTTCCCTTTTTGCATCTTTCGTTCTTTCTTATCATCATAATTCCTGTCGTTCCTTAGTATGATATAACACAATCTTCTCCAACTTGCGACTCTTCATTGTCGCGACAAAGAACTCTTCATTTCCGTATTTACTATGGCTACGCGAATTAAGTCAGACGACAACGACGTCTATCAAGACAATGACGTCGAAAGCAACCATGAGACTCAGCTTGCAACAGAACAATCGCCGCTTCTACCAAATGCTTCTCCTCAGCAAGATGAACCGTCAAAGGCCCTTCGACGACGTGTTTTGTGTATGTGCATGCTAGCGCTGCTCATGGTGGAAGTGAGCCAGTTCATCATGAATCCACCCATCAAAAAGATCATTGAGGATATCATCTGTCGACAGCACTATCCAGATCACGCTATCAAATCTTACTGGATAGAAGACCATCGCTGTAAGGACAGTCCGGTTCAGAAAACCCTGGCTATGGTTCAAGGTTGGGCTCAGGCGTTTGAGATGGGAGTTCGTACGTCAAGGCTATTTCATCCCCCCTATAGATCTCGGCTGACACACTGTAGCAATCTTGACGCAGTTCCCGTATGGTATAGTAGCTGATAAGTACGGAAGACGACTTGTTTTATTCCTTGCAATGCTTGGGTGCTGTCTCTCGACATGCTGGCTTCTGATGGTTTGTAAGTATTTCTCAACCGCGGCTTACGATCTGCGCTTACAAGAGTTGCAGTACTCTTCCCAGACGTCTTCTCCATATGGGCAATTCTAGGCGATAGCGTCTTCTTCCTCATTGGCGGCGGAGGTCAAATGGCCGTTGCAATGGTCTACACCATCGTGGCCGACGTTGTGCCCGTCGAAGAACGAACAGACATGTTCTTTCGTCTGGTCGCCCTGGTCCTAGTCTTCAACGTCGTCTTCAACCCCATCTCCGCATGGCTACTCCAATACGACCCCTGGCTCTCGATGTGGATCGGCTTTGGGTTCATGGTCTTTGGAACGCTGTGCATTCTCCTCATTCCGGAGACGATGCATCTGCGACGCAAGGATGACGAGAGTCATGAACAAAGCGAGCAGGTCGATAGCAAACAGGGTGTTTTGAAGCAGGCTTGGTTCAGCATCAAAAACGACATGCAGCATATCTGGAGGTTCATCTTTGCTTCGAAAAGCATCATGATGCTCATAATTTCTGTTGCTCTCTCGTTACCAACGAGGATAACGCTTACGGGAGTGATGCTGCAGTACATGTCGAAGCGCTTTGAATGGTCGTGGTCAAAGGTAAGTCACTTGCTCCATGTCGGATTCAACTGTTGACCCTTGAACAGGCTACGTATATATCAACAATCGGTATCGTCGCTACGGTGGTGTGCTATCTGGTCATCCTCCCAGTTGCGTCTGACTTTCTCAACAAGTCCCGCCGCTACAAGTCACGCCCCATCGCAAGGGATCTGCTGCTTGCCCGCATCTCCATCATATTTCTGACCGTTGGGCTATTGCTCATGGGGGTAGCTGGAAGTGCGTGGCTATTCATCATCTCTCTCATCACGGTCAGCGTCGGCAACTCATTTGTTGCACTCAGCAGAGCCCTGCTCAACGCTCTGGTTGAACCGCATACCATTGCGACGCTGAATACTACTGTTTCTGTTGTTGAGGTGATAATGGGCATGACTGCGCCGGCCATGAGCTGGTTCTTGGCAAAGGGTATTGAGTTGGGCGATTCCTGGATGGGATTGCCTTTTGTTGTGTCTGGTATCTTGGCTGTGGCGACGACTGCTATGCTTTTTGCTGTAAAGCTTCCTTCGTCCGGCATTGCACAAGCTCATGAGGTTAGGTAAAAGAGGAGACTTGAAGTTTGTGGCTCATTATGTCCGAGTGTAATCAAGGCTTAATCTAAATAATAAGAGTATCAAACATATAGTTTATGTAGCGATTATTTATACAAATTGAAATATCCATATCGTAGCAGTGAGACTCCAGGCTTGAGCTACCTTATCGATAAGCCCCGCGGCTGCCTGCTCCACATCAGCTTCTGGAACCTCCAACAATCATCATTCATCAACATTCAACTTCCTTTGTCCTTTTATTTTGACCTTAACTACCGAGCCATCCTCCCTTGTATCGCAATCCACGAAGCGCTTATTGTTTAATTCCTTGGTTACCCTTCATTCACCATGTCAGACGACGAGGATTTCATGCAAGAGTCGGACGAGGAGCAGTACGCAAGCCTACTCGTGCAAGCGCAGTACATCACTAATTGCGACCAGGTACGATTTCGAGTACGAAGAAGACGATGACGAAGAGACCGGCGACGTCGATATCGAGAACAAGTACTACAATGCCAAGCAGCTCAAGCTGTCCGACCCAGAAGATGCGATTTCCGAATTCCTAGGCATTCCGCCACTCGAGGACGAAAAGGGAGAATGGGGATTCAAGGGCATAAAGCAGGCCATTAAGCTTGAGTTCAAGTTGGGCCAATATGACAAGGTTGGTTGTCCAACATTGAGTGTGCAGATTGGTGCTAACAGAGTAGGCTGCTGAACACTACGCCGAGCTCCTCACATACGTCAAGTCAGCCGTGACACGGAACTACTCCGAAA
This sequence comes from Fusarium longipes, assembly GCA_013618495.1. NCBI lineage: Eukaryota > Fungi > Ascomycota > Sordariomycetes > Hypocreales > Nectriaceae > Fusarium > Fusarium longipes. Next base: position 55,350 of record JABFEY010000067.1, on the reverse strand, counting down.
AGTCCATCAACAACATGCTCGACTACATTGAGAAGGGCGCAGACGGTCCCGAGGCTGTCAAGTGCATGGAACAGTTCTACTCACTCACACTCCAAAGCTTCCAAAGCACAAACAACGAGCGACTATGGCTCAAGACCAACATCAAGCTAGCGAAGCTGCTTCTGGACCGAAAGGAGTACACCGCCGTGTCTAAGAAACTCCGGGAACTACACAAGACGTGCCAGCGAGAAGACGGCACCGACGACCCCAGCAAAGGCACATACTCGCTTGAGATCTACGCACTCGAAATCCAGATGTTCGCCGAGACCAAGAATAACAAGCAGCTCAAGGCTCTGTACCAGCGCGCCCTCAAGGTCAAATCAGCCGTGCCACATCCCCGAATCATGGGTATCATCCGCGAGTGCGGTGGAAAGATGCACATGAGCGAAGAGAACTGGAAGGAGGCACAGAGTGACTTTTTCGAATCATTCCGAAACTACGACGAAGCAGGTTCTCTACAACGAATCCAAGTTCTGAAATATCTCTTGTTGACGACGATGCTTATGAAGTCCGACATCAACCCCTTTGACTCTCAAGAGACCAAGCCCTACAAAACTGACCCTCGAATCTCTGCCATGACGGACTTGGTGGACGCTTATCAACGGGATGATGTCCACATGTACGAAAAGGTCCTGCAGCGTAACCAAGATATTCTGGACGATTCGTTTATCGCCGAGAACATTGACGAAGTCACGCGAAACATGCGAACCAAGGGCGTGGTTAAATTGATCGCACCCTACACCCGCATGAAGCTTTCGTGGATCGCCAAGCAACTCAAGATCTCCGAACCCGAGGTCCAGGATATTCTAGGTTTCCTCATCATCGATGGCAAGATCAGCGGCCGAGTGAACCAGCAGGAGGGGCTCTTGGAGATTACGTCTGACGCAGATGCAGAGCGCATTGCAGCTCTCCAGGGACTAACAAAGTCTATTTCTGAACTGTTTGGTGCCGTCTTTAGAGACGGTGACGGTTTCCGCAACATTGAGCATTCGGCTGCAGATGAGCAGAACCCAGACATATCAGTCATTCCGCTTGGAAAAGGAGCTGGTAGGGTGGGAGGCCAGCACCGCGGTAAGAAGGGCAAGGCAGCTGCCGCGACGGCTTGGGCTTGAAGAGGTATTGCTAGCGAAGCGAATAATCCACCACGTTGTTGTTGACAAGAACACCCGGCGATACCCGCAAGAAAAGAAATCGTTTTCATCTGTGTTTATCGGGTTTTCCAGTTTCAATCAATCTGTCCTTTGCCGGATCGAGAAAATGAGATACTGTTACAAAATGTCCTGCGGGCGCCTCCGTGTTTGGGCACGCGTCGACGGGATCTCGCATAGTACGGTGCTTTTTGCAACGGTTCAATGCGTTTATTCATAGTCGCCACTCGGGTAACAGCATCGACTACGGACCAGTTGTTTTTGATAGAGAGGAAAGGAAACAGAAAGCATGATGGGAGTGAAAGGAGAAGGGGAGTCCAAGGCCGAAGTGACGCCGTATTCGGTACTTGATCCCCTGTTTCCCGTGCTGCAGCACGAGCTTGACGAGAAATGTGTTTATTATCCATATCATAGTATGAGAAATCCATAGAAAGCCCACTACAGTGTATGTCTGGCAAGCCCCCCTTCCCCATGCCGTCATGGCCGACACATGTTTTTTGCTGTCTGTATGTGCCGAACGCTCTGTGATCAGGTATCTGGGCTTTTGCAAACTGCTGATCCACCACACGTACGCCCTTGAAACGAAAGATTGTTGGCGAGAGGAGAAAGAGAAGATGCAACGTTGTTGGGTTACACAAACGGGACTTGGGGGGGAAAGCTGCGAGGGGTAAAGCGGCAATACATGTGGAGGGGTGACAGCAGATGCGGCTGACTCCTTGGCCTTGGTTTATCACTCTTCTTGGTGCATGAATATACTTGCGGGTTGTGACAGGGAGAGAGGATCAAAGTGTGTTTTCTGTTTGTTGTTGACAATCAGGAGGAAAGAAGGGCATGGAATATGGGGCGATGCGCAACATGACATGATACTAGCAGGTGGGCAGATACTCAAGTACCTATGATGCTGAATCTTGACGGGAGGCTGCATCAGAAACAAAAGCCTGGAGAGAGGAAGAGTCGTCTTATGCTGTACGAGCAAAAGTCTCTTGGAAGGGGAAATACGAGAGGGACATGGTGAACTCGCACAACAAGAGCTAGTATAGTTTAGCTTTCAAACCAGTTGCTGCCATAGCAGTTGTTGGTTTAGATGATGCGGCGTTGACATGTCACTTTGTTTTTCTTGCTGTTGGTGGCGCGATAGCTTTCCCTTCGTCTCCGAGGGTTGACCTTGCGAGAGGTGCAGATTGAGTGATGCAAGGGGGGGTGATGTATGCATTAGTGAAATGAATGATGCTGTACAGTCCCGTGTCTTTCTTTCTCTCTGCAAGGTAGACGGGAAAGAAGAGAAGAAACACGGAATGATTTATCATCGGATGTTTGTTTGATCTACCTAGGTGAGTAGGTAGGAGAGGGCGTATCTTTGCGGCGCGTAGCATTTAGGTTCATCTCTCTGAGAAATGTATATTATAGTACAGATATTTACTAATAGCAATCTGAGTTTTAATTCATGGGAGTTTGAGTTTAAGAAATAGTGTTGCTTTAGAATTCCCGTGAACCTGGTGTTGGATGAGACATGATGCGCAGATGAGAAGGAATTGCTTTTTCCCTCGTTCGTGTACTTTATGACTTGTATCTTTTCTCTTACTTGTTCATTATTATTTCTTACCATGATAATAATAATATGCACAAAGTGCGGCTGGGCGTGGTACGTAGATCGTGGCTTATTCCATACCCAATCTTTTTCTTAACGGTAAGACAAACCCCAGCTGAGGCCAAGAAGACTCAGGGTTGGTGTTTAGTGACTTGGCTCTTTTTTTTACGGAAGGACGTTCCGAACCTAGCAGCTATCCTCTTTTTTTTTGAGGTGCATTATCATATGATACCGAGATCTATCTGGTACGTTTTTCAGCTCAATTGCCGAAGTAGCATTTGCTGTGCTGAACAGCTCATACATATCGAACAAGGTGGTTGATTTGACGGGATTATTGGAAGAAAAAGCAGTAAAAAAGGATCCTCGCAGGGAACGGAACTAGCTAGCCGAGCAAACGACGGCACAGCACAGCACAGCAGAGCAGAGGTTTCCTTTCCCTTTCTTTTTTTCTCTGCAGTAAGAAACATCTTTCTTTTTCTTTTATCCACGTTGTAAAAGAAAGGATTATCCTACCCAATCATCAATCGCTTGTAACATTTAGGTGTTACACAGCAGGTTAAGATTGAGGCTGTTATTTGCTTGTTACACACCCCTTGAGAATAAAAAAATCGTTTGTTTCTTTAGTGATGGGAGTCTTGGAATGGATGCAGCTTTACGCGCTTGATGGGTTTCAATTTGATCGTAGTAATTAATTAATATACATCAAGGGACCTATGGACTACTACATGTGTGTAGCTGATACCTCTATCAGAGGCTTGATTGACCCCTTAGTTTTGATGACAATCAATGTGAGGCTTGTAAGAGAACCAACAGTTGACTAAATGTCTTGGGGCTTTCAGTTGACAGTCACCCTCTCTCTCTTTTTTTCTTCACTTTCACGCTGCCAAGACGGAAATCGAAGCCAGGGGTTCAGGACACTTTCTGTCTTACCCATTCATTCATTGCCACAAGTGTCAAGGTCAAGGTACAATGCAGCAGAGACGAAGACCAGCTCTCAAGTTCCTTGCATACGAAAACACAGGGACATTAAACTTTGACGTTCTTCTTTTATCCCTCGTTCTTATCCATTTTGAGTTTTGGAGTAGGAACATTTATCCACAAGTTCCCGTTACCGGGCCGTCTTCCGTTTGAGTACGTAGGGGAAAAAAAAAAGGAATCTGAGTGAGATTGATAATTACAGTAACAAAAAAGATCTAGAATTCAGGGGAGTCGCCTAGATGCAGGTGCAATAGACGGGTAGGAATCAGAAGGATTTGTACTTTAGTTTTGCCCGCGGCAGAGAATATGTGCAGTACATCCCATCCCCGTACACAAATAACACAACACACACACACCAAGGATCATCATGCTACTACTCTGTACCTTGCCCTGCTCTGTGGCTCCACGATGTGGTTCCCGGGGAACAACGGGTTTAATTGCCCAGCGGTCTTGGCTTTTTTAGATGTGTTTTAGGATTCCCCACATGGTCTTGTAAACTCGATGAGACGTGGGGTTTCTCTCTCTTTCTCCTCTCTCTGTCCATCACGAGGAACAACAGGTCAAGACTCTAAAATGTGATTTCATCTGGGGCGCTTCTCTTTGCTTCCAATTTAAACGGAACATGTCAGGTTGATATTTCAGTAACCAATTATATTCTCAGCTGAAGCGGCACATTACTTTGCCCGTCTGGATAGCTACCGGATGGGTTACAGTAGGAAAGAAAGCCTTGTGCACTACAAGTACATCCTTACTTTATGAAACCGATCTCTCAAATTATGCAACCTCTATCCGTACTCCGGTACGAATATCTTACGGGCTTATCGTACCCTTGGTCTTGGCCCTTCGTTCCTGGCCGTATCAACTGACAGCTACAACCCGAAGTCCGTTTCAACGCCAACTTTGTCTAGTTCAAATCCTTTTTTTTTGTCGTTATCATTTTATTGCCGTGGTAATTACCTAGCGACTAGACTAAAGTATTGTCATGTGTGTGTGTGTGTGTGTGTGTGTCGGTCACTGCCATGTAGATTTTTCGATTAGCCTCTTTGTTTCTTATTCTACACACCACATTCAAAACCCCAACCCGCGAATCGATCTTGATGCTCTACCTCCACTACACACAGTAGCCTCTAATGTCTTATCTTCTTTTTTAGTTGAAGATTATTATTCTTCTTTACCTTTCTTTTTTTTCTTTTTCCCCGCGGCACAAGCGTCAGCTAATGTATTTACTGTAAGTACAATATCACCCCCTCCCTCCCCCTTCCGTGCCGCAGGTTATCATCGTCATCAATCGATCGAGGTGAATCCGTGACAAGGCAGTAGTTCAACGGGAGATCGTCATGGCAAGAAGAAAAGAAGAAGAGAGAAAGAAAAAAAAGAGGTTCTCCAGACTTATCAACCAATCCCTGCTTTACGTATTCTACTGCCTGTTGGCTTGCCCTGCTCATCTCTCTGTGGAGTACAGTAGTCAGGTTCTGGCTCCAGATCAACCCACTCAGCGATCATCACATCACATCACGCCTACCTACATACTGCAATAACGTTAGCCGGAAGAAATGCCAAGCTGAGCGTGCCTGCCACGAGGTGAGATGGAGATGGGGAATGGACCATGCCGGACCTGAGGGCATTGCATTGGATGGAGGGTATTTGTCTCTGCGAGTTTATTATTAGATCCAGCAAACCTTTTTTCTTTTCCCTCATGTTAATCCCCATCTCAATAAGAAAAAACACACCCCTTCTTTTGTACTACCTTTGATCATGGTGCTTACGGTTACGTCCCTTGTATCACCCTGTAAACTTCACTTCGGTCTTGGTCCCGTCAATAGCCATCCAATCCGCGCCATCTTAGCCGCGGTACGTTCTGACTGGAGAGAGACGGAGTTTTGGAGATAGTCTTTCCGTCCTGCATTCGCCAGGTTGCATTGAACAAGATTGACTTTGGCGGGGATTTTCTTTCTTAGCGTTGCTTTTATCACTCTTCCTTTCTTTTTCTGATGCTCTTGAATCGGTTACCCGTTGATCGTCAGGTTTTCCAAAGTTAATATTTCTTTTTGTCTCGTCTCATCTCGTCTCGGATGTTTGCTTGTTCTTTTTCCCATGATTAACCGTGCCGCAAGAGACAGAGAGAGAGAGAGAGAGACTGAGTAAAAAGCCCCGCCGTCCCGTCTTTCACCGCGGGTCCCCCTCACTCCGCCCCTCTCAGGGATCACTTACTGTCCTGTCCTGTCCACTATGAATCTGTCTTGCTAGTGCTAGGGTACAGCTTCCGCTTCGTTCCATGTAAGCTCAGACTTGAATGACTTGTATCTCGCCTAACAATCTACGCCCGCAGGATACTTTTGATGAAGCTAAGTTGGAGCTACTACTACTGTACCCGCTAGGCCACACCCGCTGTCTCCATCATTGTCTGTTGGTTAGGTTGTGTGCCAGCCGGGTTCCATCAAGCCCAGCCCAGCCCAGGCCACTCTACTCCAACCTGCAGTGCAGTGAAGTACAGTACAGTATAATACAGTACCCTGTCAACTTGACCTAGACCAAAAGAAACCCCTGCTTCAATCCCTGCAGTGACCCCCCGGGGCCTTGTCAAGGTCATCATTGGATAAACAAGTCGGCTGGCCTGAGATGGAGAGTGCAAGTTTGGCACGGTTACGGCCAGCACCCGAAGGAGGGGGGAGGGGGGTTTAAGTCGGTGTCCGTCTTCTGATCCACAGCGTCGTGACAGGGCATTACAGAGTGAGATAGCAGTATCAGACGGGTGGCTCGCCCGCCATTTCCTGTCCTGAAAGTACCTAAAAACGCCATTCTCCCATCTTCTTAGGTTCCCATTGGATTGTATCTTTTGTCAGAATCTCTCTATTCACTTTGACAGAAAGAAAGAGACAGAAAAGAAAAAGAGAACAAGGCTTTGAATGCGAGAGTAAGTAAATGAGTGAAGAACCGAGTGGCACCCAGTAAAAGAGAAAGGGAGACCATTCCATTTTCTTGCTGAGCATTTGCCATTCTCGTTCCTTCACAACCACTCACTCATTGCCTTGATTTTCCCCCCCCAATTCTTACTCTACTACTCTTTTCCTTGTTATCAAATCTCCTCCACTTCTTCTCCGTCATCCTCTTTTATTGAGGCATGTTTCAGCCTCAACCTACGCCTTTTACCTCCTCCAGCTTCGCGTCTTATGGCCTAGCTTCCAACCTGGACGACTTTGCCTTTCCCGTGTCTGCTGGAGGTGGAGGTGCTAACTCTACTACTGCTACCGCTGCTGGATACTACAACCCTTCAGCGCCATCACATCAGCTTGCCCAGTCGCATTCACAGCTACAATCGCAGTCGCAATCTCAACCACAACAACAATCACACCAACACCAACACCCGCCCCAGCCGCATCTTGTTCACCACCAGCTTCCCCCTCGACAACGGCAGTTTTCCTCCTCCTCTTCAGCCGCACCATCCGCATCATCACCTTACTCTACTTCGACATCTGTCGTCTCTGCCGCGACCTCGCAAACTTCAAACTCCAACCCTTCTTCTTCCTCACCAAGTTTAGCGCAACCGCCTCATCAACAGCTCCAACATCGCCAACCACATCCTCAACAGCAATACTCAACGCAGGTAGTGCTCAAAATGGAGGATCAAGGCCAGCACGACATGGCCGCTCAGCAGGATGCTGCGAGGCATTATCAGCCTATTCTTGAGGTAAATCGCGACTTTCAGGGTCCTCCAAAATTAAATTGCAGCTGTTCTTCGCCCTGCGCGTCATTTTGTTTCGTCGCTGACCTTTTTTGTTTCCCCCAGGGCCTCAAAGTTGGAAACAAGATCCTTAGCGATGCCATCACCAACGAGTATGCAAAGGCCGATCCTGTTTACGTTGAAAAGACAATCGTACGTTTTATCTCAAAACATGCATCGTCATTGCTTTTGCCCTCGACTTCTAACGTTGCATGATTTAGGCCCTCCCCCAGACCTACTCACACTATCGCCCTATCCAAGGCGACGGCAACTGTGGTTGGAGAGGTAAGTCAGCCAACCCCCCCGCTTCTTGTTCAACAATGCTCTGCCGCTTTGAAACATGTTCTACGGACCAATGCTTGTCTACCTTTTTCTTTTGCCTGCATTGCATTGCTGCCCATGTCATGTCTCGGCCGCCTTTGTGACATGTCGAACTTGCGCTAATATCTCTCCCCAATAGCAATTGGCTTCAGCTATGTTGAGAAGCTCATTGAGTCGGGCGACCAAGTCAAGATCGAGGGCGAGGTCGCTCGTCTTATGAGTATGAACCCTTTACTTACCACCGTGGGGAACTATCCTTACTGGGAGGAGATGGCGGAGGAGATGTTGGATCATTTGAGAGAAGTTGCCCAGAATGTCTCCAATCCTCAGTACGCCCATCAGATGAACCAAGACAAGTGGAACGAGCCCGGGACTTCGGACAGCATGATCTACTACCTTCGTCTGCTCGTTGGAACATTTCTCAAAAACGACCCTGCCAGATTTGATCCTTTTGTTCCCGACGGCAGCGGTGTGGCGGGTTACTGTGCCCAGCAGATTGACCTTCCCAACCGTGAGATTGAAGAACTCGGTGTCTCCGCCCTCGCTCAGGTCCTCCTTCAGCCCGCCGACTTTGTTCTCGAGGTAGCCATGCTCGACCGTAGCCCAGGCACCCAAGTCAACCACTATCGCTGGCCTGATGAAGCGAATGGCCAGAACGAGGCCAATCTGGGTCCTATCATCTACCTACTCTATCGACCTGGTCACTACGACATTTTGTACAAGTCGATGACCACTCAAGTGCTTCGCGTCAGCGGCTTTACGCACAATACCAACATTACAACCGAGCAAACCGATCTTGGTCAATATGCCACCATGAACTTTGATGCCCTGTCCATCATTCCAGGCTTTAGCAGTTCTGCTGGTGTGGGTGGTCTGGCACAATTCGCACCACCTCCTCCTGTCAGTGCCGCAGAAACCTTCTCACCCGTACAGCAAAGTCCCTGGATGTCGTCCTTCCCCGAGCCTTTGCCCACGCCGGCACCGCGAGCAGCACCCCCTCCGCCTCCCATCATGGCGAATCCGCAGTCTCCTACGCCACCTGCTTCAATATCCGGTAGTTCTGCAATGGCACCGAGTCCAGCCATGATTGCTGCATCTGGACCTCAAACTTCTCTGCCTTTGCGAACCGTCGCCTCCAACTATCATATCCGATTCAGCCCAGTTCAATTAGATTACGACGAGGGCAAGAACAACTTTCCAGATTCGACATTCCAAGTGACGACCAATACGTTTAAAAACAGTATTTGGAACCGAGCGCACTACTGCAACCCCAATTTCCACCCTGAAGAATGGAATCCCGACGACGAGCATACCGACGGCAGGGTCGGAGGCAGACGCAGACTTAAGAAGGAGATGTCCTAAAGAACTAACAAACTACATGTTTCGCACGATACACGATACACGTTGACGCGATACCTTTGAGAGATGGAGTCGGTTTTATCAGAAATTGACAGCCCGGATATGATATGACTGCATGACAGCCTTTTTTTTTTTTTTTTTGCTTCGTTTAGGTAACAAGATTTAGACTGGAAGTTCAGTCGAAAAGTCGAGTTGTGAAAGACGCAGAGTTTATGCATACAGAGGGGATGTGCATTCTTGTTGTGCTTACAGAGTCGGAGAGTTGTTGGGCTGGACGAGATTATTCATACGATGGTTGGGCAGGCTAGCGATGCTTAGTAAAATCGCCTTTTTCGTTTTATTTTTCTGCATCAATAATGGACCAGGCATAATGGAAGGCGGCGAGTGTGTTTTGCATGGGCTTTTTTTATCTTGGTTTGTTGTGATGGAGGAGAAGTGTGTACGTGGAAATGAGGATCATGCTTGTTTTAAGGTTTCATACACAGCGGGATACTACGCAACGTCGCAACGTTTTTTCCCCCGCTTTACGAACAAACAAGAAAGAGAAAGGATTTGTTCGGGATTGTTTTGATAATGAATGGGGCCAGTATTGCATGGAAATGGGACGGCGGCGATTGTGGGCTCAAAAAGAGCCAGTTTCAAGACAAGCAACATAAAAAGACGAGGCATCTTCAGGGCAGAAAAAAGTTTCGAGATGATATCTCGACTCTTTTGTCAAAGCTATCATGCTATGGGATGGGTTAGACATTTGAGAAATGTTACCATCATGCCTGTTTGAAGCACTCATTTTGTTGATTGCGTCATAGCATCGGCGTTGTCGTCTGTCAGCTTGTCACCTTTTTTTCCCCTTCTTTTCTGATTCAACCCAATGTGGTAGTTTGTATCCGTTATTTAGGACTTTTTTTTTTTAAAGTGTGGAATAGCATCAATACTTGGTTCTCATGTTCAACAAACTTGGTTACTTTGTCCTTTGCCTGTGGAGAAAGGAAGGATTTTGAGCTTGTCTCGACTGAGTTGGTGTAGCTTCATGCATGCTATTTAAATCGTATGTGATGATGGGAACATGATAGATCATGTTATGGAGAGGGAAATTCCCACATGGTTTTTTTATCTTATGTGGTTCCTCTTTCGCGCCGTTCCGCTGCGCGCTGCGCCGCATGTCGACATGGGTAGTTTGCTTTCTTTGTGTGATGAAGGATTGTGATATCATGTGCCATGCATGACATAGTTATAGTGACGAAGGGTTATGTCTTTTGTATCCTTTTTTGTTTTTGATGATTTTAAAAATTAATCTTGTTAGTCCTAAAAAAAGGATATATTTGTATATAAAACCTCTGTATGCCAATGAGGCGATGTAAATATATTATTTGGAATTATGAATCCTTCAAGTGTTTATCGATGAGGCGAAAGAGACAGACGCAAAAAGGTCTAGAACAAAACGAACGCCCAGGCATGGGCCAGCAAGGGGGCCACGAGGCAAGAAAAAGGTGTTCCCACCCGGGGAACAAGGGTATCCGGTTCTTGATTGTTTCTAGTGACGTGACAAGGCGCCCCAACCCAAAAAGCATGAGCCAAAACTTGGATATGAAGTTGCTTCCAAACACGATACTGTAACTTGTCCAGATGGATAGTTCCGCTGTTAGAGGGGGTTCACACATTCTTTGTAACAAGCTGCGTGATGCGAGAGATGTATCGTGTTAGAGATCCATGGATTGAAAAAAGAGAAGAGAGAAGGATCGGCTTCCTAGGCCAGAGCCTCGTGGGAACAGGGCGGAAAAGAGAGGCCGTGCAGGGTCATGGATCATGGATCAGGGTTTGTCGTTAATACGTGAAGACCATTAATTGGAATAACAAGGTAAAAAGATTGAAATGAGACGTTTTTTACATCACATTAGGACAAAACAAAGAAAAAAGAAAAGACAGTCTCAACTATCCTCAAGTCGAGTCAATTTTCTGGAAATTTGAATCATATCATATTCATAACTAAGCGCTTATAAAACAAACTGATATCCACTTTATCATGCATCATACTGGGCTTCTTCTATTATCTTCTCACGCAATTAGAAAGCAGAGTCGAATTCGGTAGTGATGGGCTACTAGTTAGTTTTTAGCTCTGCTATAGTCTGTAGTTTTTAGTCTTGGTTTAGGTAGTTTTGAGATAAAGATCAGATCAGATGAAATTAGAAGCATGGACGCCCTTTTCACTTGTTTAGTTTGACAGGAACGTGGAAGTTTGTTTTAAGAGCCTAGCCGAAGCTTGTGGGGATGGCGATGGCGAGGTTGACTCTGGCTGAGGCTAAAAAGTATTTGGAAGGCCTTTTTTTTTTTATAGTTTCTGTCTCTTCTCTTATCAAGTTTAGTTTCGATACTAATCAAATTGCAGTAATAAACCCATCACCAACAATGTCTACCTACAGATGGATGGATAGTGGATAGTGGACAGGCAAGCTAAATGCCCCTGGATCTTAGCCTATCAATTATTATCATCATTTTTAACCCTCAGCTAAAACCTCCTCCACACCTCCCTCCACTTTCTAGACTTGTTACTGTAGCTTGTTGATCCATCCCCATCCCAATTCTGTAATTAATTCCGTCTTCTCGTCTCGTCTTTTCTCTTTTCTCCTTCGTCTCCTTTCCTTATTACTTGTTCATTCCTTTTACTCGCTCATTCCTCTGCTTCTTTGGCAATGGATGCCTGTCATTATCAACAATTAATCACCACCCCTCACAACTTGATGGGTTCCGAATAACTCTTCTCTGTCCTCTATATTAATACCATCCCGTTCTACTTCTTCGAGTATATACGTTCGCGCAGTACATGTATGCATAACTACCTACTACAGCTTCCACCCTAAACTCCACCGCCACGATAACTCGCTTGTCCTCTCGACGTCCGTTCGCCGCAGCATTTAATATCCATTCGCATCCGCCCCCCCTTGTCGATCCTCTCCTCCCAAACCAACCGAGATACGATACTCGAGATAAATGGCCCGCTGCAACCACCGCTCTCCTATAACAGCATCATCTGCGAATTCGATTGCTGGTGCCGGAAACATGGCGAAACAAGGCGATACCAGCAAATGGCACCCCATCGATCGACTTCCCGTAGAAGACGTCAGTCCCGCCGAGGAAGAAGAAGACTCGGACTTGAGCGATACCACCTCCAACTACTCGACCATATCTGAAGAAGCCCTTCCCCTTATCCACGAGTACGGCCACACATATCATGGCTCCGGCCACCTCCTCACTCCCAACGACGCCTCCGAAGCCCATCGCTTGACTGTCCAGCATGAGCTTTACCAGTTGTGTCTGGACGGCGGCCTCGTCAACGCCAAGCTGCCTCTCGACCAATACACCCCCGAGGACCCTTTCGAGATACTGGACATTGGTGCCGGGAGCGGCGTATGGGCGTGCGACATGGCGAAGCGGTACCCCCAGGTCAACATCCTCGGCATCGATCTAAGCAGCGCCCTGCTCCCCGAGGACGTCCCACCAAACGTGACGTTTGAGATCGCCGACGCTACAGATCCCTGGCCTGCACGCACGTACGACTTTATCCACATGCGCAGTCTTGCCGGCGGCGGCGTGCGCGACTGGGATTCTCTCATCGCCGAAGCATACGAGCACCTCAAGCCTGGTGGTCAGCTGGAGATCACAGAGATCCGACCGCACTTCTTCGACGTCGACCCCGAGCAAGCAGACCTCCCCAGCAGCACGGAGAATAGCAAGCCTGAAATCGGCACGGCATGCATAGAATACGAGAGGATATTTGGCGAGATGTGCGTCATGCTCGGCATCGACTGCGATCCCATACCGAGGGTTCCCGGAAGATTGTCCGCGCTGGGCGCTGAGCTCATACGGGAGCGAGTGGATTGGCTTCCGATACAGAATTGGGGAAGTGATCCGGTCACCCAGCAGAAGCGCAAGGCTTTGGCGGAGATGGTCGAGTGCGGTAAGTGTCGAAGCGGAGAGAATCCGAAACGTCAATCACAAAAACTAATGCGGAAAAATACAGGAATAGAAAATTGGACGCTGAGATTGTTCGGCATGGGAGGTTGGGAGGAGAAGGCTACCAGAGCTTTACTCGATCGTGTCAAGGGCGAGATGCAAGATCCCATGCTGCGCAGTTTGGCCAAGGTGTAAGAACTCCCATCACCTGAACGTTTGTGATTCTTGACTAACGTGAACCTGTAGAACCTTTGTCACCGCTCGAAAAGGATCGGGGCAGTAGTAAGCACAACATAATACAGACACCAAAGAGGGTCGTGCATAATACCGGAGTTTCAGGATTCATTAATCGGCGTCAAGGGCATTGCTTCCCATCACGGATACATGCCAAAGAGGGAGAATCGTGCGGGACTTTGCAAAAATCCAATTTTTCTGTGTGGGAATATGGGAAGTGCTATCTATATAACTTGGGACATATAGGGAAAGGGTGGGTAGGGATCGGATATAATTTAAGGAACGAGAGATGGAGTCGAAATGTGACATGGTACAATACCGCTGAGCGGATAACAGAGTTAGATACCCATTTCTTCAGGTCTACACTATACGTTTGAGAAGTTGCAAGACGTTCTATTTCAGATCTGCTCGTTGATAACGCGCTTATACTATGCCATTCATCATTCCGACTTTCAGAGTAGTTACAGCTTCTTATCATCCTTCAACCCCCTCCAAAGCGCCAACGCAGCCAAACACTTTGCATCCCTCGCCCCCTCCCTCCAAGCCTCACCCATAGGCACAACCTTGAGCGTGATCTTCTCCCCGTGCTCCCTTAACCCAGTAAGCCTACCGCTCCACTCTTGAATCTTGTCTCTCGGCAGACGCCTCTCGTGGCTGAAGATGGTGATGTGCTCATCGCAGCCCCCAGCGCTGGGATACATAGCCTGCGCGAGGCCCTCGGAGCCATCAACGTCCGGAGCAGCAGCGAGTTCGCTCAGGTTAGTCAGCTCATCCTCGTGAATAGTGACGCCCAGCTCCTCTTGTATCTCCTGCGCAGCCGCACCCTTGAAGCTGCCCGCATCGTCGACCATGCCCGCCGGAAGCTCCACAAAGCTGAGGCTTCCCGCCGGAACGCGAGGCTGCACCGTCAGAACGACGTAGCGCTCCTCCGACTCGGGGGGCGCGTCGTCCGGGATGAGCATGAAGAGCATGGCCACGCTGGGACCTCGGAGGAGAGCGGCGGCGGGCAGCGTCTCGCCTGCTTCGTTGGAAACTTGGGCTGTGAGTTTAACGAATCCCAGACGTTTTCCGCCGAAGAGGTCAAAAGATTGGACGGTGACTGAGCGTAGAGCGTAGGGGTCTTTGTGGAAAGGGTGAGATGAGGAGGATTGGAGACGGAGGGAGTTTGTCAATGTTTCGACCCAATTCTGGCAACGGTCAGTTTCGTCTCATATAAGAATTGTTAAGGATATACATTGAATGGTTTAAATGAGCCTAGTTGCTCCTCTGAAAGTCCATCGGGGAGGTTGAGCTGGATGTTTTGGCTTTTGAGCGTTGTGGTCATTGTGCGAGTGAAAGATGATCTTTGGTGGACGAGACAAGTTGTTGCGAGTAGAAATCTTGGGTTCTTGCAGACGTTTGCTAAAAATCTCATTTCTTTGCTCTTGGTTTGATATGAGAGTTGAAGGGTGAGTGAGGCTATGTTTTGTAAGACGGTAAATTGGGGTTCATGACGTAGAGGAAGCTTTCTCATGTACTTACCCGGTATCACCAAAACCAGAACAATCTCAACAGGCACTACATATTCTCCTGGTACTAAAATTATTAAATGGTGGGCTGTTCCGGTGAAGAGATACGTATTATTTAAAAATTTTCAAAGTTATTCGTTGATAAAGCAGGCTGGCTGACTCTTGAAACTCTCGAAGCTGGTTCAATTTGATTTTACTGATAGAGGTATCTAGCAAGTGATACTTCTTCTGCTCATCAGCTTAGAGCTTGAATCTCTGAGCAAGAAGAATACCCTCTGCCAAAGTCCCAACCCTTGCATCAATCACATGTCCCTGCTTCTCCAACTTCTCACACTCATCCCACAAATCCTTCAACTTGACAGTAAACACCTCGATATACTCCCCCTCCTCAAGCTGCGGCTGAGGATCCTGGTTCTCCTTGAGATCCATGTCAATGCTGACGTGCACCATCTTGAGGTTGGTGTTGCAAAAACCAGGATCGTTGAACATGATGGGCGACGTCTCGGTAGCGACGCCGACATAGCCCGTCTCCTCCCGCAGCTCGCGCACAGCGCACTCCTCGGCCGTCTCGCCCTCGTCGATGAGACCTGCCGGAACCTCGATCACGACCTTGTCCACGGGAGGTCGGTACTGTTTCTGCAGGACTATCTCGGGACCGGTGTGCTTCTCGAGAATGGCTACGATGCCGACACCGTCTATGGATGCGTCTTTAGGACGGGTGAGACGCTCTGCCGACTCCCATGTTCTCTGGACGCCTCTTGCATCTCCATATGTGATTCTGATAGAGTTAGTTCCGTATAGGAGTAAGAGTACAGAACGTGGACGTTACTTTTTAAGCTTGACCCAACGGGCATCCTCCTCTGACTGAGCTGGTCAGTGGTAGGTCATTTGAGTGGTAAACGGTGGCAACTTACCAGAGGCTCGGTCGAAGTGACTTTGGCAGCGTAGACAGACATTGAAACGGCTTATTTTTTGTAGTGTGTTTTGTTGGGTCTTCTTTGCCTTTTAAGAAGTCATGATAAATCGATTATTATAATCGCCCAAGGTGGAGTAGACGTCACGCAGGCTACCCTGGGGCAAAGACTTGATGTTCACAAAACGAATTTGTGTCGCTTTACTCATGAGACGTGACATTTACACGATATAACCCAAGTTGCACAATTGTAATAATAAAAACTTATCATTCATGTAATATTTGTCCAAGCTCAGTGGTTCATGCGTAGCACGCATGGTTCGTATCACGTCTATCAATACCAAACATCCCAAAGTACAACGACGACACAAATTAACAAAGGCAAAGCTATAAGGTATATTCGTCCAGATGACTCTAGTGTAGATATCATTCCACTCCGTTTGCTCATTTGATGCAAATCTCATAAATGCCCACAAGTACGCCCTGTGTACCCGTACGTGAAAATAACATTAAACTAACCAAGCAAAATCAACTCCGGTGACCCGAATCAAACAGTTTCAATATATCGCTTCATCTCCCTGGATATGGTTAGCCGGCGTTTCAACAGCCAAAGAGGTTTGTGTACGTACCAGTCAGTTACCGCTTCGTCAAACAGACGCACTTCATGCTCTCTCGTTCCACCAAAGTGCTCAACAAAGTCATCTCCAAACACCTCACGCGCGATGCTGTCCTTAGCCATGAAGCGCACCGTGGCCTCCTTAAGACTCTTGGCCAACCTCTCACCCTGGTCGGCCTCACCACCGACGTCCTGGCCCATGGCTAGCGGGGGAGTGGGAATCTCCAGCTTCTTCTCCACGCCGCGCCAGCCGCAGCCCAGGATGGCGGAGAGGACGAGATGAGGATTTGTGTCCGCGCCGGGAACGCGGACCTCGAAACGTGTAGCTGAGGGCTTGGGGCAGATGAGGCGGATGGAGGCGGCGCGGTGCTCGAGACCCCACGACACGGTGACGGGGGCCCAGAAGTTCTCGACCAGACGCTTGTAGGAGTTGATTGTCGGTGCGAGGATGGGCATGATGTCCGGGAGACCGACGAGAATACCAGCGAGGAAATGACGGCCCATGTCGGAAAGATTGGCAATGTCGCTCCACTTGGGGTTCTCATCCTTTGTCTCGCGCGCAAAGAGGTTCTTGCCGTCCTTGTCCACGATGGAAACGTGCATGTGCCCGCTGTTTCCGGGAAGACCTTGCTTGGGCTTTGCCATGAAGCAAGGTGTGATGCCGTACTTTGTGCTGACGCTCTTGACAACATACTTGAACAGCGCAGCGCGATCTGCCATTTGCGCGATCTCGCCGAACTCGAGAGCGGCTTCAAAGACACCCGGTCCGGACTCGGTGTGCCAGCCCTCGATATCACAAGAGAACTTGGTGCATGTGTTGAACACGTCGTAGTAGTAGTCTTGGTTGTGCACCGGTCGGGTGAGAGAGTAGCCGAACATGCCCTCCGTTAGAGCAGGGAGTTGGTGAGGGGGATTTTCTTGGAGGTAGGCTGCGGGAGACGACGATGAAGGATCGGGGGACTTGAACTGGTAGAATTCATACTCGGCTGAGACGTGTTAGTCAAAGAAACGAGAAGCAGATAAGAGTACATACCTCCAGCCATAGCTCCATAACCATGCTCTTTGAGCTTGGCAAGTTGCGTCTTGACCAGTCCGCGGGGGCAAGCGCAGATAGGCTTCTTAGTGTCAGGATCGAGAAAGTCTACCAGAAACAGTGGAACGTTGTCCTCCCAGGGAATGCGCCTGAATGTTGAGAGGTCCGGTATCGCGAGAAGGTCGTGGTAACCGTTGTCGGCATTTGAGATCTTGAGCTCGCGGACGTATGTACGGTCGTGCATGTCCCAGCCAAAGATGACGGAGCAGAAGCCAAAGCCGGCCTCTGCGATGGAAAGAAACTTTTTCTTGGAGACGAGCTTTCCACGAAGAATGCCGTCAACGTCGACGCCTGCGAGCTTGACCATGTTGTCATTCTCGAGGACCTGAGCCAGGTTGTCGACGGTGACAGTTTGTGAAGACATTTTTGGTGATGTGTGAGGTAAAGAGAGCTGCGAAAGCCCGAGAGGATAGCAAGTGTCTGAGTGATTATGGAGGTGGAAGAAGAGGGAAAGGAATGAAGTATGACGAGAAGATGTCAAGTCACCAGGACGATGATCAACGGAGGCTGGGGGAGGAGGAGGAGAAAGATGTTTTGTTTGGAATGCGCGGTAAAAAGAAAAGAGAGGGACCCGTGATATCCTTCGCGGTCTGAGAGGGATTATTGAAGCTTTCACAGGGTTGTGGATCTCAAGAGCTCAAGTTGTTGAGATGAGATGAGATGCGATACGCGCAGTTTAGATGCGGGGAGATATGAATGGATAGATCAAGGAGTAGATTGTACGGATAAGTATCGATAGGAAAAGAAATCTAGTGTCTATCTATCAAAAAAGAGGGGAAAGAGTGAGACAAGACGGAAATAATCAGGTTTGGCCTGCATCAAGAATAGAGAATGTCTCTCTCTCTTCTGGTCAGCGCGGCTACGATAAGAGGTTTACACGATAAGACAGAGCTTCAGTGACGTAAGTGACCTAAAGTGGGAACATTCCAGGGAAGCTCTCCAGGGCCCTCGGTGCGCGGTACCGGCTCTAGGACCAATTGAGTTGTCCAACCGAAGCATCCACTAATTTGTTTTTGAATAGCTTCACTTTTTGGTTTTTACCGCGCTCTTCAACGGCCAGACACAAACACCCATGGAAAGTCAAATTTCCCCGCATTCTAGATTAGAGGTCATCTTTTGAAGCTCTGACCAACATGGGGTTCTTTGATAACAATTGATTGACTTGGCCGTTACTGACAACGCGCGAGCCGCCGTTGATACAGACTCATTCGTTGCTTCATCAATTGTAAGCATGCATGCATGCATGCATGCAGCAGCCGCGCAGATTAGAAGTACTACTACTTTCCAACAGCTGATGTTGTTGACCTCGTGACTATAGCCGACATCGCTTTTGACAGGGGTGCTTGTATGGTTCGGTTCAGCTGCAAGCTTGAGATCTGACGTACGAAAAAGGGACCCTAGATCTGACAGCTTCTAAAGATGAGTTGAACCAAAAAGGTTGAGGCTATCGGTAGTTGTGGATCGATCACGATTGCTTCATTTGGACATTTGTATCATCATGATGACTGCAGTTGAACAAGTCATAAACTTGTCTCTCGCAAATTAACCACATAATACATAAAAACTATCAGTCTGCAACAAATACCGAGGCTTCCAGATAAAAGATAAGCTCCAGTCCATCCATCCATCCCCCTCTCCCATGATGAAACCCGTCCAATCCAATCCAGACAGTTTTAGACCCATCAAGCTACTGTATTCTCTTTAATAATAGCCGCGATGACAGCCAGCCAACTAGAGCCGCCTACCGCCCCTACAGTAACTTTAGTATAACGTCCGTTTTCGGGGGAAAAAAGAAGGGCGGGCTTCGGCTTCCCATGAGGACCCATTCATGACACACGAAACCCCGACCCTCCCATCCATAGCTAGTTCTACCGCCTTCTTTGAACCCCGTAGAGCGAGTCAGACCAAGAGTTTAGACTAGATACCCAGTTCTAATCTTATCGGGAGCTTCTCGAACACTTGCAGATAAGAAAGCTCAAGACCCCTCCCCCCTCACCGCGTCTCCTCGTCTCTGTATCACCATCTTTCAAACAGACACATAAACTACTTCCTCTCTCTCCTCTTTTTTGATACCCAAACACTTTTGTTCTCTTTCATTCAAACAAACCCAAACACACATCTCAATCACAATGTCTGCTCCTCGTGGTCGTCTCGCTGGCAAGAACGCCGTCATCACCGGCGCTGGTGGGTAAGTTCATTACTCTCCAAGACCCAAAAAAAGGTGTCGCGCAATACTGACAGTTATTCAGTGGTATTGGTCTCGAGACCTCTATCCTCTTCGCAAAGGAGGGCGCTTCAATCCTCATGTCCGACATCTCTCAACCTGCTCTCGAAAAGGCTGCCGCAAAGGTCAAGCAGCTCGTCCCCGATGCTCCCCGCGTCGAGATCCTGGTACGCCACCATTCCGCACATCTTTTCCGATTGCAACACTGACCATTTGTTTTCGTAGAAAGTCGACGTCTCCAAGGAATCAGAGGTTCAGGCCATGATCGAGTCGCTCGACTCCTGGGGCGGCATTGACGTCCTCTTCAACAACGCCGGTATCATGCACGCCCAGGATGACGACGCCGTCAACACCCCCGAGAACATCTGGGACCTCACTCACAACATCAACGTCAAGGGCGTGTGGTTCGGCTGCAAGCACGCCGTTCTGTCCCTGCGCCGCAACAAGAAGTCCAAGGCTTCAATCATCAACACCGCCTCCGTCGTCGCTCTCGTCGGCGCTGCTACACCCCAGCTCGCCTACACTGCCAGCAAGGGTGCCGTCCTCGCCTTGACCCGCGAGCTCGCCATGGTTCACGCTCGTGAGGGCTTCCGCTTCAACAACTTGTGCCCTGCGCCTCTCAACACACCTCTCCTGCAGGACTGGCTTGGTGATGACCAGGCCAAGCGCCACCGACGTGAGGTCCACTTCCCCATGGGACGATTCGGCGAGGCTATCGAGCAGGCTCATGCTGTTGTTTTCCTGGCTAGCGACGAGTCTAGCTTTGTCAACGGTCACGACTTTGCCGTTGATGGTGGCATGACCAAGGGTTATGTCACTGCCGAGGGACCTGCGCATCCCCCTCCCCAGAACAACGCCAGCAAGGACTCGTTGTAAGGAATAAAGAAGAGAAGGGAGTTCAGTGGAGGATATAACATCTGTATTAACGATTAGTATGAAATCAATAATGAAAGGAATAAATCACATCACAAACATATCTTGTCACAAGTGCGAGGATAGTCACCCGGCTGATCATATAACAAATGGTATGTGCAAGGTATTGGCGAATATATAAAAATGATACCCAAACTCCGATGTATGCTTTTCCTTCGATGCTTTCCATCTAGTGGAACTGCCCCTCGGTGTTACCCTCACCCATACTCTTGCTGCTCGAGCTTCCGCTCTGGATAGCACCCAAGATGCCGTCAATGTAACTCGCGCCACTCCACTTCTGATGTGTCAAAACATCACACTTGAGATCCTTCTCGCGACGCTGAACAATATCAACATAAGCCTTCATACCGTCCTTCTTGAACTCGCGCGACAGCTCAGTCGTGATGGTCGCGTTGGAGTGCAGACCCGCAAGCGAAATGAGCTGCAGCACGAAGCCCTCGCGCGCAATGTCCCAGATGAAGGACTTGAGAGTCTCGTCCGTGAAACCGTGGGCCATCCAGTTGAACGAAGGTGAGAGATTGTACACAAGACCCTTACCGGGGTAAACCTGGCGGACGGCGCGGCCTAGCTTGGAGGCTACCTCGACGTTGGGGTCACCTGTCTCGACCCAGAGGAGGTCCGCGTAGGGGCCGAACGCGAGAGCGCGCTTGGTAGCCGCTTTCATACCGGCGCGGTAGTGGTAGAATCCTTCGCGGGTGCGAGGGACGTCCCAGTTGAAGTAGACGGGTTCCTTGGTGTACTTGCTTGCGAGACCGCGACGGCGTGAGATGCCCATATCATGGTCCTTTTCTGTCTCTGCAAGGTATTCGTCAATCTTGGCTTGCTCAACGCCCTCCTTCTGCATGTGTGCGACAGCAGCTTCGTCAAAGGTGATGAGCTTGGTGTTCTTGACCCACTGGGCCTCGAAAGCGTCAATCTCGGCGCCCACGGCGCCCTTGGCCTCCATGGCCTGGATGGTCTCGGCCAGGGGCTCAATTGAGGGGTCTGCGACACCGAGGATGAACTCGTGATCGCGCACATCGATGGCCGACGAGAGAAGCTTTCCAGACTCGGAGTCTGTTCGGGCAATGACAAGGTTCTCACAGCCCATGACATCCCACTGGAAGCGCGTGGCGACTAGACGGTTGATATGCTCTCCGATAGGAACGAGGACCTTTCCAGCGAGATGACCGCACTTCTTTCCACCATGAAGCTGATCCTCAAAGTGAACAGCAGCAGCACCGTTCTCGGCAAATAGCTTGGCGAGTTTGAGAACAGCCGACAGGCCACCATGGCCAGTATCACCATCGGCGATGATGGGTCGGAGGTAGTCGACGTAGGGCGTTTTTGTGCGCTCCTCAGCAGTCATCTTGCGACGAAGATCCCATTGCTTGCGGTCGTGCATGTTCTGCGCCTTGGCCAAGCGCTGGACCTGGTTGGGAACAGTGTTGTATGGGTAATCGCCAAAGTCGGGGGAGACCTCGTTGGTGGAAGTGAGGAGGGATGAGCAAGCCCATCCTGAGATGTACAGGACCTCCTGGTGAGGAGCTTGTTGGGTCATTTGAACGGGGTCAATGGCACCCACTACGAAATGTTAGCCGGGTATATCGGAAGTGAATTTTTGGGACGTACTCGTATGAATCGGTTCGCCCATGGCTTCACGCTCACGGATCAGATTGAAGAGCTTCTGGGCCATGACGGAGCTGGGATACTGGACCTTTTGCGTACCACGTTTGGAAGCAACATCCTCAGCACTGTAGGGACGCTTGATGCCCGCGAACCTAGGCGAAGCCCACCAAGCCTCGATCTCCTGAACAGTAGCTTCGTAGAGTCGATCCTCAGCCTCGCCTGGTTTTTGCGACTCTGGCAGCAGCTGGAAAGCGTCGGCGGGCTGTGTCGCGTGGGTGCTGAGGGGCGACATCTTTGCGACGGGGGTGGAGGATATGGCTCGGATGGCGAGGAGGGGTGCGCAGCTTCGAGGTTTGGAAGCAGCTGAGATTAAGCGCTGGGGAGCTCTCGTGGATAATCTGCGCATCATTTTGAGGGTTTTTTGGTGTGAGGATGAAAAGGGAAGAGAAGATGGTGGTGGTGGTGAAGTAGAGAGAGAACCAAGGTGGAGTGGATTAGAGGTGGATGAATAATAAAGTCCAACACTTTCCGGATATTGATCTGCAGCCCGTGATGGCACCAAATCAACAACTGGACGCAACCTTTGAGAAATTTCTACTAAGTAGATATTGTGAGATTCTCAACTTGGAACAATACTCAATCGGTATTAAATGGTGTCTTTGAAGTTAGATATATCTAGTCAACTGCTTGGGCTACAAATGATCCCTCAACCCACTCGATAACCGACCTCAGCTTCGGTCACCGAGTAATACATCATTCTCTCCATCTAGTTACTATGTACAGTATAGTGGCATAGAATAATTGACAAAAACATGTCAGAAGTTGGGGTTCAGTCCTCGACTATTCATGTCAGCAAAGCCTTGGTTAAAGAGAAGCATTGCCGAAGCAATTGGCCAATAACAGCACTTGTACGGTAAATGCTCGTGTCTCTGATTGGTTCAGATTGTCTGTTTGAGCCGTGGTAATGTGGTCGGTTCATGGCGGGTTTCCTCGGTTGTTACCGACATAACCGTAGAGAGAAGAAATGCCTGTATCATCTTCTGATCGACTGCACATAGCAATAATATTTGAGATCAGATAAGGGTAGTTTGTATTTATTAGTACCCTCAAGACTTTTGAGTCATCACAAGTGACATCTCATGTCCTCTGATACTGTCTCTTGAACTTGACCTCTACTATAAGTTCTCCGCACTAATACTGCGTCACTCTGGCTAACAAAGCCAACCCCGCATGACAAAATAAAGCAGCAGACACTAGAGGCTAGAGCTCTTGTTCTTCCCCCGCTCCCCCGGTTGTTACCCCAGATTGCTCGGGCCCCCACCTACCGCTTCTACTCGTTTACAGCAGGGAAGCCGCGGCCCAGCTCATCCATTATCTTACTCGACTTCCCTCTACTTGTCTTTTTGTTATTCTCTTTTCTCGCTCTATTCCTTTCTGTACTCTTCTCACACATCACAATGGCTCTCAACTTGACGACTTCTCGCCGGGCTCTGGGCTCGCTCAAGGTACGTACGACTTACATGTGATACTCAACACTATAAACTTACGCTTCACCGAAACAGCCCCTCACCCGTGCCGCTTTTGTGGGAGCTCGCGGATATGCTACCGCTGAGCCTGACTTGAAAGCCACTCTCCGTGAGGCGATTCCCGCCAAGCGAGAGCTCCTCAAGAAGGTCAAGGCTCATTCTAACAAGGTTCTTGGAGAGGTCAAGGTTGAGAACACCCTTGGTGGCATGCGAGGTCTCAAGGCCATGGTCTGGGAGGGTTCAGTCCTAGACGCCAATGAAGGTATTCGATTCCACGGCAGAACTATCAAGGACTGCCAAAAAGAGCTTCCCAAGGGAAAGACTGGCACAGAGATGCTTCCCGAGGCTATGTTCTGGCTGCTCCTCACAGGCCAGGTTCCCTCAGTCAACCAGGTCCGTGGTTTCTCGCGTGAGCTCGCTGAGAAGGCTCAGATCCCCGAGTTTGTCTCCAAGATGCTCGATAACTTCCCCAAGGACCTTCACCCCATGACTCAATTCGCCATTGCCGTTGCTGCTCTCAACTACGAGTCAAAGTTCGCCAAGGCCTACGAGCAGGGTCTCAACAAGGCTGACTACTGGGAGCCTACCTTTGATGACTGCATTTCTCTCCTGGCCAAGCTCCCTACTATTGCTGCCAAGATCTACCAGAACTCTTACCGTGGTGGCGGTGCTCTTCCCGCTGAGGTCGATCTTGAGCAGGATTGGTCTTACAACTTTGCTGCTATGCTGGGCAAGGGTGGTAAGGAGAACGAGAACTTCCAGGATCTCCTCCGTCTTTACCTTGCTCTCCACGGTGACCACGAGGGTGGTAATGTCTCTGCTCACACCACTCACCTGGTTGGCAGCGCTCTGTCCGATCCTTTCCTGTCTTACAGTGCTGGTCTCCAGGGTCTCGCTGGCCCCCTACACGGGTAAGTCATCACCGCCCTATTTGAAGAATGGGTACTAACACGTATTTAGACTTGCTGCTCAGGAGGTTCTTCGATGGATTATCCAGATGAAGGAGGCCATTCCTTCCAACTACACCGAGCAGGATGTCAACGACTACCTCTGGTCCACACTCAACTCCGGTCGTGTTGTCCCCGGCTACGGTCACGCCGTTCTCCGAAAGCCCGACCCTCGATTCGAGGCTCTCATGGATTACGCCGCTGCCCGTCCTGAGATTGCCAACGACCCTGTCTTCCAGCTTGTCCAGAAGAACAGCCAAATCGCTCCCGAGGTTCTCAAGAAGCACGGCAAGACCAAGAACCCCTACCCCAACGTCGACAGCAGCTCTGGAGTTCTATTCCACCACTATGGCTTCCACGAGACTCTTTACTACACTGCCACATTCGGTGTGTCGCGTGGTCTCGGTCCTCTTGCCCAATTGATCTGGGACCGTGCTCTTGGTCTCCCCATCGAGCGACCCAAGAGCATTAACCTCGAGGGCATTCTCAAGCAGGTCGAGGGTCAATAAAAGTCCAAAGATACCCGGTTGAAAAATTGTGAGCGATCAGCAAGGTCTATTTAAATATGTATATAGTGTTAGGATATAACCTGTGATGATTGACGATTTACTTTTTGAGTAGACAACTTGTCCATTGACAGTATGATCTCTAAGCTTTGTGTCTATGCTCTATGCTCTGTTCCCGCAACTCCTCCTGTAAGATTATATGGCAAACTCTACAACTCCTTCTCTAAGTGATCAAAATATAAATCATCCCTGAGCGCCTTGCCATTGTAAAGTTCGGCGTAAGGAAACGGGCTCTTCTCGCCAGTGCGAGCATACCCTCTCCTCATATACCAAGCAATCAACTCCTCCCTCGTCCAAATAACACACATAGTCATGAATTTCGTCCCCCACTCCCTCTTCGCATGGTCCTCTGCCCGCTGTAACACCTGTCTTCCAATTCCACCCGCCTGCAGTTTCGGCGACACGGCAAAGAGTCCAAAATAGGCACGCTCATCGCTCTTCCTCAAGATTTCGCAGCATGCCACGAGTCCCGAGCTACTGTCACCTTCAGATCCTGACTCTGGCGTTGATGTGCCTGTCGATGAAGGCGTAGACTTGAATGCGAGTAGAACGAGGCCATTAGGGTCAGTGATCTTGGCTTCTAGAGCTGCAGGGGATATGCGCTCGTCGGCGAGGAGGTCGGCTTCTGTTGTCCAGCCTGCGCGGGAGGAGGGACCGCGGTAAGCGGAGACGATGAGGGAGAGGAGAGGGGGGATGTCGAGTGTTGTTGCGGGACGAAAGGTTAGAGACATTGTGATGGTTGAGAGAGTGTGTCTCAATGAGTTGTTTATAAGTGAGTCTGGTCTCGGTTGAGATGAAGTGAGTGCTCTAACTCGAGTTATGTCGGGTAAATCTCTGAGTGAGTTTTCTCAGATGAATTGCGAGAGGCGATTAATTGCTTTGAGAGTACAATTGACGAGTAAATTGGTGTCAAGATGAAAGAGAAGCTAGCTCTTTTTATAGAAAAGATAAAGAAGGGGAATTATTCCAGATTTGTTCAGATCGTTCCTTTTCGAGTAGTTGTATTATTGAGCTCCGATGTAGGAGAATCCTTTTGTCTCAATGCCAAGTTCGACAAATGGCAGCATTTTTTTGCCATTTGCTACTCTGAATAGCCAAAAAAGATGCGATCGTATAGATTTAACAAAATGGGTTTAGGGTGGTTGGCGTAAAGAGGTCCACGAATTTCCTGTTTTGTTAATTTTAAACGATGATGGTGGATGACTGCAGTTGCGATTGTTCAGCTTCTTCATATTGAATCTGATTTATAAGTCGAGTCAAGTCATCTCGAAGATGATGAATAATCTAGGAACTTCTGGAGTATTATGACTTTCGACGTTGGATCGCTCGACTGTTACTCCAAGCTATCCGAGTTTGTTGAAGACACTATATAGGAATAGCTTCACTCTTTACGTCGCATACTGTTGAAGACACAATACTGGCACTACAACAACACATTTCAAAGGCCGGTGACGAAGCTCCAATGTTTTACAATGCATCTCATCTCAATTGATCGAACAAAACAACGCCAAGCCTGCTAATAAGAAAAACAATCCCATGGTTGCTGTGTAGGTATCTAAACAGTTGTATGTATGTGTGTATAACTTGGACCTGTGCAGAATAAAAAAAACAAAGGTCCGTTGGTATATTTGCCATGTTGTCATGCCACCACCTCTTCTTCTAGGACTCACTTTCCAAAAAATGCCAATTAAAGAGATGGAAAAAAAAGAGGATATATAAGAAAAAATGAGATAGGTATGTAGTATAAAAAAAAAGGAAACACACAAAGTTCTAAAAGGGAAAAAAAGGAAGAGTTCTTTGCTATTTTTTCTTTGGGAGATCTTCAGACAAAAAAAACTCCTTTCCTAAGACGCCGCCTGGGCCGGCACCTTGGAGTACTTGGCTGCGCTGTACTCAAAGCCCTGGTTCGCCGTATCCTCGCCTTGACGGTAGGACATGAGGTCCTCGTTCTCGGCAGCAGCCTTCTTGGCCTCGCTGGCACCCGCGGCGCGCTGACGCCAGAAGTAGAAGCCAAGAGCTCCGAGACCGATGGCAGCGACGCCGATGCCTCCGGCGTAGATGCCGGTTTTTGTGCCTGTGGGGAGAGCCTCCCACTTCTCGCTGGTGGTCTTTTCGGGCTCCTTGTGGAGGTTCTCGTAGGCGGTCGAGTTGCCCCTGACAAGCTTGTTAGTGATGAGACTCATATGAGAGTGTGCGTGAACTTACTTGACGATCTCGATACTTTCCCAGCTGCCTGTCTTGTCGCCGTAGACGTACTCCTTTCCAGTGCTGTAGTCCTCAACGGTGACATCCTTGACGTGCATGGTGTAAGGACCCTTGCTGTAGTCGGTATCTGCAACTTTTGTTAGCACAACTCAGACTCTCCACAACCTTTGCAAACTTACCACCACCTGCCCACTGGCGTGTTCCCTCTGGCATTGTGGGATCTCCAGCGGCCCAGATACCGATCGAGAGTCTCATGGGTGTTTGAGGGTAGCTGTCCATATCATCCTTGGCCACGAGCTTTCGCACGTTCTCTCCGTCAATGTACCAGTTGAGCTCCTCCTTTGTCCACGTCGTTGTGTAGTTGCGGTAATCCTCCTGCATTCCCTTCTCAACGTAATGCCATCCAGCTTTGGTGAAGTCCTCGACGCCCTTGCCGTAGTAGTTGGTCGAGGCGTGAGTGTCGTTGGCGCCCAGAATTTCCCAGTCGACCTCGTCAAGGTCGTCGCTCAGCCACATCATGGAGCTGATGATGCCCGTTCCGGGGGCGGCCTTCATGTGCAGCTCGGTGCGGCCGAAGAAGAAGTAGAAGTTGGTGCGCAGAGTAGGTGAGTCGCCCTGCTTGGCGACGGTAAAGGTGGCGCCGAGCTCCTTGTCGTAGGTGACGCGGCCGACGTGGTTGTCCCAGAAGTCGCTTGAGGGTGTGTCGTTGAAGCTCCAGGTGTAGCTGGTTCCCCAGGCTGGGTTGGGAGCGCAGTCGGTCTCATTGAGAGGGTTGCAATCGGAGGTTGTTTGAGCGACCGCGAGGCCAAACAAGGCGGCGGCCGGGAGGATGTAGCTTGAAAGCATGTTTGCTGTGTGTGTGATATGATCCTTTTGTTTCTATCCTATGAAATAATTCGAACAGAGACTTAAGCAGGAAACAAATGCGACTATAAAATTGACTGAATTGTCGCGATCAAAGGAGTGACTGGGTGATGTAAAACGAATGAAAACACCCAAGGATCGAGAGTACAGACAATGGAAAAGGAAACAAAGTAAAAGAAAGAAAAAAAGAACTTTCCTTTTACTTGGGGTCAAAGATGAGAATGAACAAGAGAGAGAAAAAAGAGAGAGAGAGGAAGGAATAAAATGAAACAGCAAAAACGATATTAGTTAGGAAAAGGAGAGGAGCCCAGAGATGCCGAGAGCCCCCATACCCACAATGAAGCCCAGGCCAGGAACTGATTTCAGGGGAGAGAGAGGTCATCGCCAAGTCCCTAAGCCGTCTTTAGATTGTGGATTTGGACCACTAAGAATGCACCAAATGGATCACGCCGTTGATTCGTTCTCTTTTCTTTCTTTTCCTTCCCAGTTCCTCATGCTCTTTTACTCTACTGGGTATCGATCAGGGAAGAAGAAAGGCTTGGAGCGGGTCAATCTACAAGGGGTTCACGACTTGTCTTGAGACGCGCCAAGAAAGCTGGTTAGGCTGGGCGGGAGGGGCTTGGAGGTTTTGGCGGAACAAGAGATATTTCGCTAAAAGAACGGGCTAGCCTAGTTGGATTCGAGACATGGATTCTAGGTATCTATCTCTCCACTTGTGAGCTCTTGGTTTTACTGGATAATGACGAGAAATAGACAGTATTTGAGCAAGGAATACAAAGTGAGGACCCTTCTAAAATTCCATTCCTGGGTGTTGAAATTGTTTGTTGCTAATTCTGTCCCATCTCAATGGAACCCTGGAGATAACTTGGTCGAAACTAGTGGCGAGTAGATCGACAGGGGGAAAGGGAAGCTATTGGACGCTTGTGAAATGCAAGATCCAGTACCTTTTTGGGAACTGTCAAAGAGTTTTTTGCATTAATATTAATGAACGGGGTTTGGACAGATAAGTAGACAATAGGAAAGACTCGCAAAAGTTGACGTACCGTAGTACCTAAAAGTAGTCGTCGGCATAGGATCTCGACTGTTTCCTCCAAGTTTCATATATATTAATGCTTGACTTTCCATCCTTGCATGCATTTGCACAGCGATTAAGTTTTGTTAGTCCAGACACATTAAGAGGAGAGATAAGGAAGGAAAACGGGGGGTGGAATTCATAAACCCTGTACTATAATGACATGAACTAAACTGCGGGATAGATAGAAATGATAGTCATGTCATTCGGCAGCGCACCAGCAATAATAAAAAAAAGCACAGCCACTCTTAGCCTTGCGCTTGGAGCTGGGCCCTCTTCTTCTTGGTTCCCTCAACGATGGCGTCCTCGTCGTAGATCTCCAAGACGCTGGCGTTGTTGCTAATGGCCTGCGCCCACCTGTAAAAGTTTGGGGTTTCCTTCTCGAGGCGCGACGAGAGATTGGTCGGCAGGAGGCCGTGCTTTGAGAGGGACAGTGCTCGAATGACGAACGGGGCAGTGAGGACCTGTTCATTTGTGTTAATTGAAGAGCCTGAGAGGAGGGGAGAAGAGAAGAACGGGTCCGTTCTCTCTCTCAAAAAGTGCCTGAGCTTGAGGTTTGGAGTAGAGTGAAGGAGTGCAAGCACGTACCTCGGCAAAGGTGAGCTTATCGCTACCACCAAAGAACGGAGCAGCGTTCTTGAGAAGGGGTTCAACTTCCTTGACGATACCAGCAATAGCATCATCAACAGCGCTGCCAATCTCGTCGTCCGTCTTGCCACGGTAGATAGCCCTGCTGAGATGAGCCTGGACCTTGCTGGAGTAGGCATCAACAAAAAAGCTGATCCTGGCTCTGATCAAGGCCCCATCGCGGTCCGAGGAGGCGGGGAGCAGAGACTTGCTCTGAGTAGGGTACGCGTCTACGAGGAACTGCGAGACGATGGCTGATTCAGTGATTGTCTCGCCGTTGTGGATTATGGTCGGCACCAGGCCGCGAGGGTTGATGCGCAGGTACTCTGGCGAGCGAGGAGTGTTGAGATCGATGATTTCCTCTCTGAATGGGAGACCCAGCTCTGCGAGGGTGATGTGTGCCCTGTGCGCGACTGTCCGGGGGTGATATCATTAGCTACACCGTAAATTGGTTTAAAACTCGACTCGCCAAGTCACCGCTGATACAACATTGGCTGTGTATATATAGAAAGCCGGTAAATACGTACAAGGGCATCTGTGGTTGGTGTAGAGGACAATGTCTGCTTGTGGTTGAGAGCCCATCTTGGCAGCGGTAAAAGTGTTGATGTGACGATTGATGAGTCGTTGATGTAGATTCAAAGTTGACAAACCCCGAAAACTGGACCGGACAAGATAAAGAGCCATTTTTATCAGTTATCTCGTCCCGCCTAAATACAACAAGAAAACCAGCATTATTAATTCACCTGCGCACGCCTTTGATCGCATCATCCACCCATCCCATTCCGTTTTACTCGGCTTTGTGTAACTTCCGAAGCGCGAGTTGATTGCGTCATATCTCAACGCCGTGAAACCCGAAATGGTTGTAACACAAATATACTCTGTAACTTGAACAGTTGAGTTGAGTTATCTTGTTCAAAAGGAGGAATACAATATTGAGAATGTGAGGCTCTCGATGTTGACTGCTTACTTGCCTATTTTTAGATCTTGGTATAATTTCCGAAATGAGTAGTTCTTAATGGGAGATTATACCTGTCAGCCTGTTAAGCTTCTGACGTGGGACGGGAATGGAGATAGCTGTGCCGCTAACGGGACTTTAGGGTGGGTTGAAATGAATGATTTTGAGACATTTTGATGGCTACTGCCGACTTACATGCCGCTGGCAAGTCTAAACAGTGTCTTGCTCTATATATAATTGATCGTTTAATTGTTCAGAATCGTTCTAGTCTCAGGGTCCATTTTGGCCCGCTTTGTCCTCTAGGGGGCAATATTGCGCATTCTCTCTACAATCTCACCAAGTTGAGACATCTGAAGTGACGATGGTTACCTTCAACAGTCATTCAAAACGAATGCAAGAATCAGAGGTGATATCCTGATGTTATAGAATCAGAACTTTGTTACAATTGACTCCCAACTAGCCGCTTTAGTATGCAGTCAGCTCAGATTACCGAGAAAGTCTCCTGTCAGTAGTGACGATGTATGCAAATGGGATTCCAACTTGCGAAGAGCGAAACTCAACTACCTATATTATTACGCTGCTTTTCGTTCCAATAGGTGTATGCCTGGTTGCCTATTCAGGTTTTATTCTGCTCCTGCCGTGGTGGTCCATGTAGTTGCCGATACAGCTCTTGCCAAATGTAAATGGCAGGAGCCTCAACACATCCCGCGTGGCAATCGCGCCAACAGGCCTCGAAAACATTTCTAAATATTACCAAAGCCTCTTTGCATCCGCATCACTCATTTGTCAGACGATTACTGTAAGTCTTGTAACCTCAATGGGTGAATGCACGCATCTACACTACAGCTCAAAGCAAAGGGCCGTTCTGGCACTGCAAGTGACCGACAGCTGGGTGCAAACACTGTTATCATACCTACGTTCGACCAGATACCTCTAGGCAACAGTGAACGAAGAATTAGGCTGCAAGCTACACCGGGACTTTTATTTCTGCCATCGTCTCTTGTCCTTCACACTTCCCTATTGGTGTGCATCTCACATCTACATTCTTCGTTCACAGCCAACACTTGCCCACACTCTATCGCGAATACTTACATCGAGATATAAAAAAGTGTCAACATACTTCCATCGCAGTTTGACTGCGTCTTCTTCGTACAGTCATGTGGCGAGGAAGAGGAGGTGGGTGGCCCCCGAGCCGACAAAGCAGACCCGGCCAGAGCAGCGACAGAAAAACAGTATGCGAGAATTTCCAGAAAGGAGAGTGCAAGTATGGTATTGTTTGCAGATTCTCTCATGAAACCGGTGAATCTGCCAGCGAGAACCGTTCAAGCCCAAACCCACGCCCTCGCCCGTCCTTCCCCCGGGAAGAGGATGATAGCCGTGAGAGTTACTACGAATGGAGATCGCTTCTGCGAAAGAACACTTACAGTTTCCACGGTCATACCGCATTCATGCATGCAGACAAACTCTGGAAAGGCGCACTGGCAATCCTGGACAGCGATAACCCAGAAAGACATCAAGAACTTGCCAAAGACCTTGTTAACGAAAAGTTCAACGGTCCCGAATGGATCACCTTCACATCCAAAACCTCAACCTTTGCCGACAATACGCAACTCATTTGCGTCGAGAAATTCCTTCGAGTTCTTACCCATCCTTCAATCAAACCACTCTCGATCGACCCCTTTGTTGGTACCATGTATTTGTTGCTGGGCGGTACAAATGGAGAACAAGGCATGGCCCTCTTGTCCAACATGTGTCAAAAACTTGTCAAGGTTACCGAAGAGCTGAGTCAAGCTCCTGGCGAGAAGATTCAGGGCATGCTAGACGCCATTCTCAAGGCGCTGTTAGAACTCCTGAGCAAAACCCAGAGAGCTCAGTTCTCTGACCAAGTACCCCAACTAATGAGTCAACTGGATAATCTTGTTAGTTCAGTCGCCGAGACAGCCACAAGAAACACTATGGACAATCTCAAAACACGACTGGATATTATCAAGAGAGTAATTACCGGTTCCGTTGACCGAGTTGTTGCAAATGAACTGGCATCGAGCAACAAGAAGAGAAGGACAAACTTCACCACTTCAACCTTTCCACAAGAGGCAGAGATCCCTGGTGGGAGACACGATAATGACTTTGCAGACATTTCTGACATCTCTATCCTACCAACCCAACAAGAGATCACAAGCGATCATGCGGAGTACTTGCCTTCTACAAACTTCCTTCTTCCTCATGTTTTAGAAGATCCCATGCAGCGGTACATCGATTCGACCTTCCGGCTTGTCAGACACGACATCATTGGCCCCGTCAGCGATGTTCTTCGCAATGTTATCGCCCTGGAGGATTTCAACACTGTTCGTCTGTCAGAGAAAAACAGTACAGCCCAAGTGTACCAGTTCTCCCAGATTCGTCATGTTTTCATCGATGAAAGAAGAGGGTTGGAATTCATCGTGTCATTCCAGCTCCCACTTTTCTTGTCCAAGAAGTCAGAGGCTGAACAGCGTGACTGGTGGCTGAGATCGCGCCGTCTTGGTGAAGGCACTCTTGTTTGTTTTGTGTCCTCTGGAAGTGAAGGTCGACGTGCCCTTTTTCTCCAAGTCGCCAAGAAGAGTACTCAAGGGAATCCTAGCTCAGAGTCAAAGAGCACACTGGTCTCATCAATGGAGCCGCCGAGTTTCACTGCGAAGCTTGCAACTCAACATGAGTGTGATCTTGTCTCGCTGCTTCAATTCTGGCAACAAGGAATACCAGGTGTATTGGTAGACTTCAACGGAATTATCCCCGAAACGTTTATGCCGATTCTCAAAAACCTCCAGACTATCAAGCGCGAAAACCATATTGCGTTTCAAAACTGGATCTTACCTTCGGCCGAGGAAGACAGCCAGATGCCACCACCGCTCTACGCGCGTAAACCAGGCTTCATGTTCCCCTTGGGTTGCATCACAAAGACCGATCGTGACATTTGGCTGGACCCTAACGCCAAACTGGAAGACGCCAAACTGGACGAGATAGAAGAAGCGACAGGCCTTGATCATGGCCAATGCCTTGGTCTTGTCGAAGCTCTGACGCGAGAGTATGCCCTCATTCAAGGACCACCCGGCACCGGAAAGTCGTACCTTGGTGTGCAACTCGTCAAATGTTTACTTGCTGTAAAAGAGCGGGCAGAGTTGGGCCCGATTATTATCATGTAAGCTTGGTCATTGTATCAATGAGTTCAAAGGCTAATTACTGAGATAGTTGCTACACAAATCATGCGCTAGACCAGTTCCTCGAGCATCTCATCGACGTAGGAATTGAGAAGATCATCCGAGTTGGTGGTCGAAGTGTCGCTGAGAAGCTCGATGGCAAAAACCTTCGGGTTGTCAGCAGGGAGACTCCCAAGACACGGGTCGAGTCACAGATCCTTGCCAGGAACTTTGCAGAACAATCGGCTGCTTTGGAGACTGCGAAAAATGCCCTTGAACCGTTACAAAGAGCACGAAAGGGACCAAGCTTGGAAGGAATGGAACGTCACTTGATGCGCGAGCATCCTGGCATCTATCGACAGTTCAGACGAGTAGACGACGATGGTTTCCAATTGGTCGGCAAGGATCCTCTACAGGTCTGGTTGGGCACTCAACCTCCTCCCACAACCGATTGGCAAACACCAATGGAGCAACTCTTCCGTCTTGCTGAGGTAGACGCTCATATACTGCCACCAGCAGATCGATGGCGTCTTGTAGATCATTTATTCGAGGAGCAGCGGGAACATCAGCTGGAGGTGCTACACGAGTCACTCGAAGACTTTGAAAGCAAACGAAAAAATGTACACAGGACACATGAGGCTGTTGATCAACGAACTCTTGCCAGAGCTGACGTTGTAGGAATCACTACAACCTCACTGGCCGGCCGTATCGACATGTTGAGAAGTTTGCGGTTCAAAGTTGTTGTGTGTGAAGAAGCCGGTGAATTGAAAGAATCTGATCTCATCTCGGCTCTCAAAGACGGCGTAGAGCACTTTATCCAGATCGGAGATCACAGACAGCTACGACCCGGAATCAACAACTATGATCTCAGCCTGGAGTCAGCGACTGGACAGCTGTGGCAGCTCGACAGAAGTCAGTTTGAGCGACGAGCTGTTGGAGAACCAGGTCTTGCACCAGCTCCTCTTGCACAATTGAATGTCCAACGTCGAATGAGACCCGAAATCTCTCAGCTCATCCGACGAGTGTACCCTCATCTAGAAGATCACGAATCAGTCGCGAACCTTCCCGATGTTGTCGGTTTCCGGAAGAACCTGTTCTGGCTTGACCACAACCATCAAGAGGACGATGGAGGGGATGGTACACGCGTCAAGTCACACAGCAATAGGTGGGAGACAGACATGGCCACAGCACTGGTCCGACACTTGGTTCGACAAGGAAAATACAAACCAGAAGATGTTGCTCTCCTCACACCTTATACTGGTCAGCTTCAACAGCTCCGCGCTGTGATGCGTCGTGATTTTGAAGTTTGCTTGAGTGACAGAGATATTGAACAATTGGCACGCGATGGATTCGAAGATGAAGATGCCCCAAAAGAAAGCGACAAGCCCTCCCAAGGTCCTCAGAAGATGATTGAGAAGAAACAACTCCTCAAAACTATTCGTCTTGCCACTGTCGACAATTTCCAAGGAGAGGAAGCCAAGATTATCATTGTATCCTTGGTTCGGAGTAACCCACAACGCAAGGTTGGCTTCCTACGAACGGAGAACCGTATCAACGTGCTGCTTTCTCGAGCCAAGCATGGCATGTATCTGATCGGAAACTCAGAGACTTATCTCAATGTACCAATGTGGGCTGATGTCCATAGTCAACTCTCGCGAACTGGATCTGTTGGGAAGGAAATCGAACTGTGCTGTCCACGCCATAAAGATACTCATATCTCCTGTTCTGAGCCCGAGGATTTTGCCATCAAAAGCCCCGAAGGTGGTTGCGTCCTACCTTGTTCACGACGACTTGAACCATGTGGCCATCAATGCCAGGCTCGATGCCACTCAGAAACAATGCACGAAGCCTTCTTTTGTCAACAGCCCTGCCCTCGCGTCCGGAAGACGTGCGATCATCCATGTACGAAACTCTGCGGTGAAAAGTGCGGCCCTTGTATGGTCAGAGTAAAAAACGTCAAGCTTCCGTGCGGTCACGCAACAACAGTGATGTGCTACCAGGAGCAAGATCTCAGTTCCATTCAGTGTACGACTTTAATTGAGAAGCCCGTTCCTGGTTGTGGCCACATGGCGACTGTGCAGTGCTGCCGTGACGTTGATTCTGAATATTTCCGTTGTCAAGCGCCTTGCACACACATTTTCCCTTGCGGACACCAGTGTACAGGAGCTTGCAGCTTTTGCAATCGAGCGGACGGCACTCAAGACCACGGCAAATGTACCAGCACTTGTGACAGGCCTTACGGGTCCTGCAACCACCGATGCTCTTCCAGATGTCATGACGGGTCTCCTTGTGGTACTTGTCAGCAAAAGTGTGAGGTATGTTCTTCTCTCGTTGTGAAAGATATCTTAAAGATGCAAGCTGACATATGATACAACAGGTTCAATGCCCGCATTCCGCCTGTCCTTCGCTTTGTAACAAAGCTTGCGCTCCTTGCATCGAGAGATGCACTTGGTCTTGTCCTCACCAGGGGTCATGTTCAATGCCATGCTCAGCGCCTTGCGACCGACTGCCCTGCGAACAACGATGCACTAAGACACTTCCTTGTGGACACCAGTGCCCAAGTTTCTGCGGAGAAGACTGTCCTGTTAATTACTGCCAGGAGTGTGGTGATAAAGGCGAATCACGAGTTGACCTCTTCTTGTTCAAATCTTATTCCGAGGTTGATCTGGATGAGTGCCCTATTGTGGTGCTTGGCTGCGGCCATTTCTTTACCGGCGAGACTCTAGATGGTCTAGTTGGACTGGAAGAAGTTTACACCCTCGATAAAGGTGGCAAACTTGCTGGTCTGAAGGACATATCGGGGTCTTTATCCAGGAATGTGCCTTTTTGCCCTGATTGCAAGCGACCGATTCGTCAGTTCGCAACGAAACGATACAACCGGCTCATCAATCGTGCTGTCATGGATGAAATCTGCAAGCGCTTCCTCATCACAGGACGTGAGACCCTTGATGGATTGGAGCAACGACTGCGTGAACAGGAAGAACGGCTTGAAGCTGTCCGAACTGACTATTCACTAGTCGACAGTTCTGGACAACCCAACAAAGATCGTTATACGGAGCTCGAAGAACTCCGAAATACCGGGAAGGATTTGGCAAAGAAGATGGGCGCAGATCACCAGCCCATCAACGTGCTGGTTGATGCCATCGCTATGTCTCGGTCCAAAGTTACAGGTGACCCCTGGTCTGTGACGCGACAGTTGGAGGCGCTGAAGCTCTCCCCACCAGCTCCCGATAGCCAGATCATACTGGGAGCTCAACTGATTGCCATCAAGTCCCAAGAATTACAACTTCAAGATGCCGTCGCTATTTTGGAGCTAGCGGACGATGGAGATTCGACTCATTACGCCTTCCTTCTGAAATGGTACAAGGAACAGCGCCTCCCATCAATGACGGTGTTCTTTGTTAAGTGCCAGCAACTCATACGACTATCGAAGGATGCCAATCTGGTACGAACATCTGTTGAAGCTACCTTGGCCTTTGCTCGAGTTACTCAGCTATTCGCGTGGTCCACACAGAAAGGCATTAATGTTGTGGCATTTGAGTCCGGGACGATGGCTTATGCTACTATTGGGCAACGGATCGATACGGCTCGTGACTTTCTCAACGACGCTCTCGATCAATGCTACCAAATCGATAACAGTGACGAACTAAGACAGCGTGTTGAAGGCATGCTGCAACTGTTCCAGACTCGATACAACGAGGTGACGCCAGAAGAGCTGGCTATGATCAAGTCGGCCATGGTCAGTGGCGGAAACGGATTGGCAACCAACTCGGGCCATTGGTACAGATGTGCCAATGGTCACTATGTGAGTATTTTGACTGACACATATTACTGGCTTTGCTAACTTGTGGTTCCAGTTTCCGATCGGAGAATGTGGTATGCCTATGGAAGTGGCTCGATGCCCAGAGTGTGGAGCGAATATTGGAGGTGAAGATCACCGCTGCGTGGAAGGAATCACTCGTGCAGTGGAAATGGAGTAGCCTCGAACTTTTGATGTTTAACTGGTGGTACGAACGTGACGGAGAAACATGTTGGGTTGTTTGTGCCTGTTATGAGTATGTGGGAATGGATGCACCTGATTGAAGTGCCCGAGGATGACCACATCTCTAGTATTGGGAGTATCGTGAACTTTTACTGAAAGAGTGTAAATAGGAGATGTAGCCTGACGGACTTTATATCGAAGGTATACATTGTTGTCAAACAATCAAACAGTGCCGAACTGAATTACCAAGGGTCTTAGTTCGTTGAATGCAAAATGGTATTATAAAAGATGAACTGCTCAAACTAGAAACGCTTCTTTACAACTCCTTATAGCTCCATCGTGTACTCGTGCCTTTTCATATCATACAGTCATATTACAGTAATGAAACACTGACAACTCCGACTCTTTTCATGTAACATCATGTTTAGTATCCATGGCCTGCATGACAGTTAGCATCGCAATCATCAGTCAAAGTTCAAGAAACACTCACGTCCGAGGCTTCGTCCCATCTTGGACATCTCCTTAGCCTGAGTCTGCTTCACCTTGGCCCGTCTAGAATCCTCCTTGGCCTCAATCTCAAGCCTCTTGACATGCTCTCTAGCATCACGAACGCTGAGTCTGGCTTCTTCCAGAGCACGATCGGCTTCCCGCTCAGCCATCTCAGCGCTCCTCACGCGCTCACGGGCTTCCAGAACGGCGGGGTCGTGCTCGTTGCGGTTGCCGCCAAACTTGGACAGGAAACCACCTCCGCTGCTACGACGGCGGCTGGGTGAGCGGGATGAAGAGGATGAGGAGGTGCGGCGATCGTAGGATGATGATGAGCCCCGTGAGTGACGATGGTTGTGGCGGGAGGATGTGCTTGTTCGTACGGGCGCGGGCTCGGTGTGCTTTGAGCTGGAGAAGAGGCCGTGTTTGCGGGGGGGTTCCTCGCGGATTGGCTCTGGGGAGGGTTCACGACGACCGAAGAGAGGCATGTTTGTTGTTGTGATTGAAGTGAAGGGTATAAGTGTTGGGTTGAAAGTAAGAGGTATAAGTGTAAGTGAGTCTTTGTATAAATATAAGTGGATAGAGTAATGCTTGTCTGATGGGGAAGAGAAAAAGAAGCTTTCGTCTCGATATCTGGGCGACTCTTGGCCTCTATTTAGATGAATTCTTCCCCGGACCCTGAATATTGTTTCTGTAGATGATCATCTCTTTCGAAACCTGCTTTTCCTTCTCTTCCTTTATGATCATCACCTCAATACCCCAATTACCTAGATGAGATATTCTGTGACGTCAATTTATCCCTGCGAAAAGGGTGCTGTGGGCAAGGGTCCAACTATTAACTGGGCCAATCACATTGCGAAGATGACACGGGGCGTCATCTTTAAGAAGGGTTTTGTGACGCAGACAGTGGCAATATGATAGAGAAATGTCTTGTTTCATGAGGTGGAAGCGGTGATGTAGGAGGGGATATGCTATTGGTTATGAATAGTATGTGAGATCATGGTTGGCATATCACTGCTATTGTAGGAAGTTGTTCAATATCGTATTACGATGATTGCCAAGACTGTGAGGAATGAATTGCGTTGAACTAGACAGATTGACCGGGCAGAACGGTTTACGTCTCCGCAACTTTCTCCTTCCTAGAAATAAGCGTTGAGTTTATGGTAGTAGACTAAGATCTCGGTGGATCAAGATCTACTACCATTAATCGAGAATTTGTTCTTAGCATAACGGGCATGAACTGACTTTACTGTTTGGTGTACCTATTCCCGTAATAAGCGCATCTCTCTCACGTAATGGGACCCTTGACCCAGCCCAGCGTGGCTGTGCATCCTTTTCCCCTCAAATCCCTCCATCTCACCACTGTCGTCACCAAAAAGACATTGTGAGTGCTTTTTGTTTTCTTTTTCTTGAATGTCTTTTTTTCATTAGGAATTGCGCTGCAAGTATATAAGTTGTTTTTTCTCAATCACATCAACCCCAGGATGTGATGATCGACAAAAAAGATGATAATAAAAAGCAGTCGACATGGGAGAAACAAAAGATACATCGTCAATTGCTTTGACGGTGATGACCGATGATGACACCTTCCCAGCAGTCTACTCCTTCTCCCTCCCCATATCTCTAACTCTCCACGTCGTGGAAGAGTCAAGCATGCCCAAAAACAACACGTAAAAAAAGAAACACCGAAAAGTCCCTATGTGCATATATGCCGCACGATATATACAGGTTCTGTGAAAAAAGAGCGCCTCTCGTAAAAAGAAGGCGAGTGGTAGATAAAAATAGACGAAGCCGTGATCGTTCAATCAGAGAGAATTTTCTGGGTCGGGGTCGGGCTCGTATTTTTTTTCGATTATAATGCTCGTATCGTATCGTGAGGGTGAGAGTTAAGTGTTGATAAATAATAACAAAAAAAGAGACAACGAATGCCAGTTCACATCAAAACATCTTTCTTTCATCACATGACGGTGCACTTGCTCTCCTCGCGATCCTTCTTGACGCTAAGAGCAACGCGCGCAGCCTCGGTAAAGGCCTCGTTGACGCCCCTGTTCTTCATGGCGGAGCACTCTAGGTATCGCATGGCGCCTATGCGACGCGCCACCTCGAGACCCTGGTCGTAGTTGATCATTGGCTTCTTCTCGCGGGGTTCGGCGGGTGCTGATTCGGCGGCGTTTTCGTCTTCGTCGCCTTGCTCGCGGAGGTCGCACTTGAGAGCCACGAGGACAAGTTTCGTGCCTGGGCAGTTGTCGGCGATTTCGCCTACCCACTTTGACTCTACGTTTTCGAGCGAGTCTTTGCTGTCGACTGAGTAGCAGAGCATGATGAGATCTGTGTCATCTAAAGGGGGGGGATTAGTTTGACCCTGGCGCAAAGGGGAAGGATAAGACGTACCATAGGAAAGGGATCGTAATCGGTCGAATTCCTCCTGGCCGGCCGTGTCCCATAGTGAGAGTTCGATGTGGACATTATCAACAAAGATGTCTGCGCGGTATGGATTAGATTGTGTTCTTCAGATCGAGGACTCGTTATGGTATCGCACCGTGGACGTAATTCTCGAAAACGGTAGGTTCGTAAACCGTTGGGAAGTAGCTGTAGATGGCATGAGCATATTGTTTTCCTCAATCATGTCGCTCGGCGCAACACATACCCTCTAGTAAAGACATTGAGCAGCGATGTCTTTCCACAAGCACCATCACCCCTAGATACGTCAATCAGCGCCAATGTTCGTTCGTCTGTCCCTCAATGGCAAACGCACAGTAGTACCAGCTTTCGCTGAACGGTTTTGGATCCTCCACAAAGAGCAGGCATTGTGATTTGTGTAGTTTAATTAGAGTAAAAAGTCAAAAAACGAGAGGAAGAGTCTAGGAGAGAAAAAAAGAGAGAGAAGAGTAAATGGATAGTTCGTGGCGTAGCGCGCAAAGACGGAAAAAAGGTCGCAAGGAAATAAGTGAATCTCGGTTCGTGGAGGTAAATGGCACCCTGTCGCTTTATTCGTTCTGTGTCCCTTATGCTATGCTGTAGTGTACAGAAGAAGACTGAGTTATCGGGTTCGGCAAAGTAAAGTGGCGCGCGCGCAGATCAACTTCGATTCGATGCCGGGGGAGGAGGGGAGTCGTAAAGAATCGTAGCGTGGCGGAGTCGATTGCCAAGTTTTTCGATGGTGTTTTGTTATTCTTTATGTTGTTCTCTTTCTATTTTGGCGAAAATTAAATCCGACAAGGCGAATTGATGCGATTGAAAGTGAGGCAAAGTGCAATGCGAGGATGCAAATGGTGAAGAAGAGTAAAGACCAAGTGGTAGGGATTAGCCTAGGGATAGGGAAATGAGAGGGAAAAAAGAAGTGGACGGGGGGGAAGTGGAAGGGGGGAGATAACCCAAAGTCAGAGAGCCCAGGATCCATCCATTCATCTATTGGACTGGGCTAATAGTGGACAGCAAAGCCCACAGGGCCTTCTCCCGGGGGGTCAATCTTGGCAAGTTGGCCTTGAAAGCTGGTGGAGTCGATACTCACTTAGCGCTTCTTAGCTGTAGATTGGACTGGGGGCACTTTCTCTATTCTAAACTTCACCTTTAAAAGACAATTACTGAGACAAGATAATGGACATTGTACTCTAAATAGATGGGTTTGATGATATCTGTACCAATTGGATATCAAGTGCACGAGGGTTCATAAAGTTTGACGTGACTGTGCCCTGAGATAGACTTTAAAAAGACACAAAATGCATCTTCTTGGGGTCTGTTCTCTTTCCATCATCATCAACATCAAATAAAACCCACTGAATCACCATGTTTTTGCGTCTGATTGAACGCCAACTCCGAGAACCACCTTACGGCTGGTCTGAAATTCCACATCCACCGCCTCATTGGCCTCATGATCGGCCCGGGCGGTTTCTACTACCACCAAATGTGCCGCCTCAACTACCAGAAGAACCACCCAGGGATCTAACTATGCACGACCTGTGGCAACTAAATCGGATGTCGCTGCAATTGATAGATACTCAAGCGCATTGCATGGACGCTCTGCATGACGCTCAACGCTGGGAACGTTTTCGTGGGCTACTGGACCTATCCTATCATTCGAAACGCCTTCATGTCTAACTTTTCTACACAGGAAAAGAGCACCCATGGAAAGCGATGTTCACTGTCATCTTTCCCCCCAAATCGGAGTAACCTGAAGGAGGTTGCATCACTCCATTTGAGAGCCAACAGGTAGACTACTGGCATGGAAGTTGGTTGGCCTTGGAAGCTGGTGGAGTCGGTAGGTAGCGATTCTCCAGCTTGGGGGGGCATTTCATTTAGACGCTGCCATAAATAACTTCACTCAATTCATCCATAACTTATTCTGTCTCCATTAAAATATGTCCCCTTTTTTTTTACTTCTTCTTTGCAGGCGTTCGTTCTCTTCGTGCAGTAGCGTCTCTTTAGTTCGGGTTCCCCTCCTTCGTGGAACCCGACTAATTTACCTCAGAGGAGTCAAGATTCAATAGATTCAAGTTAGGTGATGTTGTCACTACGTAGATCATATGTTTGCGACAGTTGTCGGGCAATTCGATCTGGTGGCTTGAATAAAGTGAATCATAGCTTGTTAGCTTGTGTATAAAGTCGATTTGAGTTATGTCCGTTGATGGAGTGACAAAACACCAAGAACCCAGATTATTCAACGAGATAGGTACTCTCAATATCTATGGAGAGAAAAATGCACAACTCCCTTTATCGTGGACTTCTCCCGACCCATCCAATATTCCACGCATGCACTGACAATCGTAATCTTGCAAGTCGCACAAGCGAGCATGGCGTAGGGGCCTCAGGGTCAAAGAACTTCCGTGGTCGCTGG
Organism: Fusarium longipes; assembly: GCA_013618495.1. Classification (NCBI taxonomy): domain Eukaryota; kingdom Fungi; phylum Ascomycota; class Sordariomycetes; order Hypocreales; family Nectriaceae; genus Fusarium; species Fusarium longipes. Next base: position 11,879 of record JABFEY010000067.1, on the reverse strand, counting down.
AACATATGAGACAAAATTACCTGGTCAAGCTATGTTCTTTATTTTCTATACGCATTTAGATCTCATTTTCCATTTCCTCTTCTAGACAACTTCATCATGATAGCAAACGAGACAAGATCGAAATCAGTAAACGCCGCTTGCAACTGTATTCTTATCGTTTGTTATTTGCATTAAGACTTGGACGTCGCACATTCAATCCCCCAACAGTCATTAATCCATACAATAACACCAGCACGCCTCTAATCATCATCCTTCTGATATCCGCGACGCGCTCCACCCATGCGCTCCGCCAATCCCTTGTGTCCAGCCTGTTGATGCAGCTTATTCACGAATCCGCGATCACCACCACGCTCCCTAGCCTTGTCATCCGCCTCCCTAGCCGCTCGCTCCCTTTCTTCGAGGGTAGCGAGACGTTTCTGCCGGTCGTCGTCTAGCTCCGTTGCCGCCGACTGCATGGCTGCTAGTTTGCGCTGACGCTCTTCTTCTTTTGCTTTGTCGTCTTCCTCGTTATGGCGCGGGCGACGGTCGCGAGAGTCGCTGGGGTAGCTTCTTCTTGAGTACTGGCGATTATCTCGTGGGCGCTCGTCACGGCGATCATCGCGATGTCGTCTGTCGCGACTGTCGCTATCGTGTCGGTGTCTGTCGCCGCTGCGAGTATCCCTGTCGCGCCTGTCTCCGTCTTCCGAATCATCGCGTCTTCGTCGTGAACTTCTATCCCTGCTGTCATCCCTACGCCGTCTGTGCCGATCCTCTCTTGAGCCATCGCGCCGGCGTGGACTTTGCGATCGCGAGTAAGATCGTCTTCTTCTGTGATGTCTGTCCTCCCCATCTGCGCTGCGGTGACGGTGACGTCTCCTGTGTCGGTCCTCCCTCCTCCGTGACTTGTCCTTCTTTTCCTCTTCCACACCCATCGACGAAAGTATCTGGCGTCGCTTGGCTGGGTTGTTCATCATGGCTTCGTAGGCAGCTTGTTCCTGTCGCTTGATGGCCAGCAGAGGGTCGTCGCGAATCTTGGCAGCTGTGTCTCGCGCGGTGTTGGCATTCTGCAGCGCCATGAAACTTTCGGTGCCCGCATCTTTCTCCAGCTTCTTATGTTCGGTGCCCTTGATCAAGTTGTCGATACGGCGCTTTCCTAACAGATACGCTTCTGCTTCTTCTGCTGTGCCGCCGCCGGTATCGTTGGGGCCTTGGTACATCCAATCGACGCGATCGATTTTCTTCCTGCCGCCTGCAGCCTCCAGTTGACGTTGGACTTCCTCCTTTGCGCGCTCCTCCTTGATTTCGTCCAGTCGTTGTTGGGTTCGCTTCCTCTCGGCGAGAGCCTTTTGTTCCGCATCCCAAACGGCCTGTTGATTGCGCCGCAGCGTGGGATGGAAGGACTTTTTCAAGTTGAGATCGCCGCCGCCCATTTTGATTGATGTTGATGTTGTTGATGGAGAAGTGGCGATTGATTGAGGTAGCCTGCGTGAAACTCAGTCTAAAAAGTCTTATCGGCGCTTATCGCTTATCGCTTATCGTCCACTTACGTGCCCGGCGTACCTACGGTTAGTAGATTACGGCTTGAGGAGATGGGTTTCTTTATATGCCTGCACCTAAGCAGAAAGTCAAAAGCCTAAAAGCGCATTTAAAATGTCATAGAATAATCGAATTGTTTCATCTTCTAGGCTGGTATAGTCAAGTTCTCTATAACCCGGAAGCCAAGGTGATGGCATAAGAGATAAGACTAGTCAGTTGAATCATATCTATTCCAGACTCCTAGGTCATTGAACTTGACCAGTCCAGCCTCCATTGCGATATGCTTTGAACCGTCTTATGCTTTGTTTCCACCTCTAGCCTGTGACAGATGTTCGGGTTCTAATTTATAAATGTACCCCAGTGAATCCTGCCACCGATTCCACTGATCTCCTCGACGTGGCTATCGCATCCAGAAGGCCTTTTCTGTTCGACCCGCATATCTCTGGTGTCGGTGAGCCATACATCATATCCGTATTGCATTCTCCCAGTTCCGACATATTGTGTCATGAAAGTAGCGTTCCAATGAGTTCAACATTGTATTATACAGTCATGTCTATGATATCTCGAGAAATCGGCCTGTTCCCAAGTAACCACGTAATCGTACATTTCTCCTCGTCCCATTCCGAGCTCTTTTTACCAACTGGCTCTCTTGACACCAGGGATGTTTCCAGCCATGGCCTCCATTCGGAAGTTGTACTGCGGTAAATTGTTAGTTTCCATCTTTTCGTCAATTGCTCTCGGTCGTTCGTCGTCTTACTCGTGACATCTTGAAATCGCTCAGAATACCTCGTCCCTGTCCACCCATGATGCATCTGTTTCGGATCTGCGTAGGTCGGGTGTAGCAGTGCATCTGCGTCAATTGGAGCTGGGCTTCGGCGCGGACTCGGGGAGGGAGGGTTGTGTTGCGGATGATGTATCGGAGGGCTTGTCTATTTGCAATTAAAAATCAGCGCTTATTTCTTTTCTGTCGCCTTCATTCGGTTCGTATTTGTGTCTCAATGCTTTGTCGGGTTCGTGGTGGTTGGAAAGAGTTTTTGCGTACCGCTCTGTCTCGTTGGCCTCAAAGACCTTTCGCTTTGTATGGTCGCGCAGGGTGCGGACGTTAACGAAGCAGCCCAGATCGAGCTTCTTGGCGCGGAACATCGACATGATGGGCGGATTTGGCGGGGGATGTCGATAATGAAGCTGGTCGGGAGAGTTGCTCTTGTCAAGAACCAAATTCGAGGTGGGTTATGTTTAACCGAAGAATACCCGGGCCATGTCAGTGGGAGACAACGGGTTGATTGTCAACTGATCTGTCAGAGTGAAATGAGAGATCTTGGTAATTTGGTTGACAAATCAAGTCAGAAAAGAAGAAATCCGTCTACTTGAAAGTCCCTTGTCTTTGGTTAAATGAAGTTTTGTCTAAGTCATTGTTGACATTTGGACTGACTTGTTCAGAAAGACACATTCTCACTAACACGGGTTTTAATGCCCATCAACACGACCAGAGTGATTGAACTAGCCAAAACCACTACTTTGTGTAAACTGATCGTTCATAGGTATCAACTACCTGAAGAAATAACTTTTGGATATCGCATACCTCACACTGGCATACCAACTACCAAGTACTCTATACGTGACTTGAACCTTATGATCTAGGGTAACAAGTCGGCGTCTCATTGAGTCGATCCTAAAGCGTCAGGGATTCATGCGGCCTGGAATGTACGCAGCTCTTTCTTGGCTAGCTGTACGATTATCTAACATCAGCGGCTGCATAATTCAATCCTCACAATCAGCCTGAACATTTCTTTTTTCCATCACAAAAACCCATGTATCACAAAAACTGAACCATCCACGATCATTGACATCATGGATCCCAGTAGGGAAAACCTCCTCAACGGAGCAGATCGATCATCTTTTGAAGGCAGCGACGCTGAATCTGATATTGACGCAACTGATTATCTCAACAAGAATGTTTCCACCACTCAATCTCAGGCTGCGGTCAATTCTCAGCGTCGGTTGCGACCGGCAGGATTTTTGCGACGATGGCGCACGAAACGATGTTGTTTAACTGTCGTCGGAATTGTCATAGTGGTTTGGATCCTCTTATCGGCAATTGGAGCTTTTGCCTGGAAAAAGATCAAAACACCACCCGCTGATGGACAATCACCGCCGTGGTATCCCAGCCCCAAGGGCGGCACGGCCAAGAACTGGGAAAAGAGCTACAAATTGGCCGCCAAGTTGGTTGGCAAGATGACATTGGCTGAAAAGGTTAACATTACTACTGGAACTGGTTGGAGTATGGGCTTGGCTGTAGGTACCACAGGCGCTGCAACCAATGTGGGATTCCCAGCCTTGGCTCTGCAGGATGGACCGCTCGGGATACGCTTTGCCGACAATGCGACTGCTTGGCCAGCTGGAATTACAGTCGGAGCGACGTTCAACAGGAAACTGATGTACGAGCGTGGAAATGCCCACGGAAAAGAAGCAAAAGGCAAAGGCGTCAATGTCATCCTGGGTCCAGCTATCGGACCCCTCGGAAGAGCTCCTGCAGGCGGGCGCAATTGGGAAGGGTTCGGTCCCGATCCTTACTTGCAAGGCGTCGCTGGTGCAGAGACGATTCGAGGTATTCAAGACGCTGGCGTCATGGCAACCATTAAGCATTTCATCGGCAACGAGCAAGAGCATTTCCGGCAGGCATGGGAATGGGGTCTTCCAAATGCTATCTCATCCAATATTGACGACCGAACTCTCCACGAGATTTATGGGTGGCCTTTCCAGAACGCAGTCAAGGCTGGTGTTGCGAGTGTCATGTGCTCGTACAACATGGTAAACAACTCGTATGCGTGCCAAAACTCGAAACTTCTCAATGGCATTCTCAAAGATGAGATGGGATTTCAAGGGTTCGTCATGTCGGATTGGCTGGCGCAAAGGTCCGGTGTTGCAAGTGCCCTTGCGGGATTAGACATGAGTATGCCTGGTGATGGACTTAAATGGCAAGACGGTGAGTCTCTTTGGGGACCACGTCTGACACAGGCTGTTCTTAACGGATCTTTGCCCGTTGATCGATTGAATGACATGGCGCTTCGAATTGTTGCGTCATTTTATCAGTTGGGTCAGGACAAGGACGAGAATAAGGGACCAAACTTTTCTTCCTGGACGTACGAGGAAAAGGGATTGCTTGCGCCTGGAAGCCCTTCGCCTCAGGAGGAGCAGATTGTAAATCACTATGTGGACGTGCAGGAGGACCATGCCGAGTTGGCTCGACAGATTGCTATCGAAGGAACCGTCCTACTCAAGAACGAAGGCGTGCTTCCTTTAAGTCGAAAGGGCCGCCTAGCCAACTCCAAGTCCAAAAAGAAGGACGGAAAGATCAAGATTGGCATTTTTGGTGAAGATGCCGGTCCTGGACATGGACTCAATTATTGCCCCGATCAAGGATGCAACGACGGTACCCTGGGTTCAGGCTGGGGCAGTGGTGCAGCTGACTTTCCTTTCCTCGTCACCCCTGTAGAAGCTCTGCGAAAGAAGTTCGACAAAGACGAGGTCCAAGTCAGCGAATTCCTCTCCAACAAGATCAAAGACCCAAAGAAGATCACGGAGCAGGATGTCTGCCTGGTGTTTGCCAACTCTGACGCTGGAGAAGGCTATCTTTCATGGAGCAACGTTCGAGGTGATCGCAACGACCTTTTCCTCCAGAAAGGAGGCGACGCGCTCGTCACAGAGGTTGCTAACCATTGCGGTGGAGGGACCGGCACGACGATTGTGGTCATCCACGCTGTCGGACCTGTTGTCGTCGAGAGCTGGATCGATCACCCGCGCATCAAGGCTGTGCTGACGGCTAACCTGCCCGGTGAAGAAAGCGGAAATGCCATCGCGAGCATCCTGTTTGGAGATGAGAGTCCCAGTGGAAAGCTGCCATACACGATTGGCAAGTCTCTGGCTGATTACGGAGAAGGCGGGCAAGTGCTGTATCTTCCCAACGGGGTGATTCCGCAGCAAGACTTTAACGAGGGTTTGTATATTGACTACCGACACTTTGACAAGCACAATGTCGATGTTCGGTATGAGTTTGGCTATGGACTTTCGTACACTACCTTTGAGTACAAAGATTTAAAGATCTCCCTCGACGATGCAGTGTCACAACTTCCAGCCTCGCGCGTCTCGTCATCAAGCGCAACACCACCCAAGCTCGACGACAAGATCCCAGACATCAAAGAAGGTCTCTGGCCCGAGAACATTCGCAAGCTCAAGAAGTGGATTTACCCCTACATCGACTCCCCCGACGACATCAACAAGGGTGACTATCCTTACCCGGAAGGCTACGACATTGATCAACCGCCTTCCCAAGCAGGAGGCGAAGAAGGCGGCAACCCCGATCTCTGGAAGACTGTAGTGACCGTCTCCGTCGTGGTCACCAACAGCGGTTCCGTGACTGGCAAAGCCGTGCCTCAGCTGTATCTATCGTACCCCGAGACGTCCAAGGTGGACCATCCTGTCCGAGTGCTCCGTGGATTCGAAAAGGTTTCTCTCAAGAAGGGCGAGAGCAAGACCGTCGAGTTTGAACTGACCAGAAGAGATCTGAGCTACTGGGATGTCGAGGAGCAGAATTGGAGGGTTACGGATGATGGGGAGTTTACGATTGCTGTTGGAGAGAGTTCGAGGGATTTGAAGTTGACGGGGACTTTTAAAGCTAGTACTGCACTTTAGACGCATTGACAGACAATGCACGCATGGGAAACTCGCAGAGTAGTGAGGTATCATTTTGTCGCATTCTAGTCATAACTAATTATACGCTCTCAAAAACTCCACCAAGGCCATCATAGCCATGGCTTGCCCATAAGGCATACTCGTCCTGGGAATATCCTTATAATGCTGCAGATCATGCCCCATGCCCGTGCCGAACGAGGTATTCAACAACTCGCCCTCAGGACTGATATTCTCCAGCACAGCCTTTACAGCCTTGACAGCCACGTCAGAGTACTCCTTTCCGATATATCTTTTTCTTTCCGCCTTGAGAATCCCGTAGGCGAAACCCGCCGTCGCGCTGGCCTCGACGTAGGAGCCTTCTTCCTCAGGGACGTCGAGAAGCGTGCGCCACAGACCGTTTGCGCACTGAGTCTTTGCCAGGGCTGCGCACTGAGCGTCGAGCGTGGAGATGAGGTGCGAGCCGATGGGGTCCGAATCGTTCAAGCTGATCAGCTCGAGGAACTCGGGGATCACAATGGTGACCCAGCTGTTTCCTCTGGCCCAGCGCGCGTCGGCAAAGTTGTGACCGCCTTCTTTGAACGTCCAGCCGTGGAAGAAGAGACCCGTTTTCGTGTCGAAGAGGTACTGGATGTGCAGCAGGAACTGCTTCTTCGCCTCGGCGACGTAGTGCGGTCTGTTGAGAACGAGGCCGATCTTTGCGAGGGGCATGACTGTCATCATGAGGGTGTCGTCCCAGAGCTGCTGCTCGTTTACGTCGAGGTACGTGATGTGTTGAAAACCGCCGTACTTGGTACGGGGAAGATCATGCATCGCCCACTCAGCCCAGGCGTCGAGCCAGGGAAGATAGGTTGGGTTTTTCGTCTTTTCGTAGACAAAGGCTAGAGTGAGAAAGACTGCCATTGTGTTGATGTTCTTTCCCTTGTGACCCTCCTTGAAGCGTGCGCTGAACCAATCCTCGATGATCTGGAGGTATTTGTCTTCGCCGGTCATCTCGTAGTACTTCCAGATACCGTACAGACCGATACCGTGAGTCCATTCCCAGTCGTTCCAGCCTTTTGTGTCGATGATCTGGCCGTCGGCTAGGGTCATGAGGAACTCGCCTGTGGTGTCTTTGATGTTGACCAGTTCGTGGATGAGATGCTGAATATGGGAGTGGACGTCTTGCGACGCGATTGAGTGGACGTGAGTAGGCATTTTGTTTGTCTGTATAGTATATGATGATGTTGGTTTGGGTGAGAGAAGGGAGGAGTGAGGGGTCGTGAGAGGTGAGGTTATTTAGCTACTTTTCATTTCTCTTTACCGGGGATTCAGTAGCTTTTACCGATGTTTATTTGCTTGGCATGAGGTGCTCGGTCCGATGTATACCGAGAGTGATTCTCTTATGAATGTCACTCTCATGGATGAGTCTGATATCTCCGCATTTGACATCTGTGGGGGTGGGGCAGAAGCTGGGGGTTGAAGATTGAATGGGGGTGGAGATGAGGACTTTTTGAGATGATGACTTAATTAGGTGAGTATTTCATGTGAACAAGAGACTAAATAATTATTAATTATCCAGTTAAATGAAGTAAAAAGAGTGAATTGATGATGTTGAGACAACGATATCAACTGTATAGATAGGTTAGTTTAGATAGAGATGGATGGCAGTACCGAAAATACAGTGGAATTAGCGCACCCCCTATAGTAGACCTCCACTAGGTACTTTATTCCCCCACCTCACTAACTCGCTGTTCGTGGGGATGGAAGTCTTTACCATTTCCTTGTGATTGCTACACTATTTCTTTGCCACTGTGGTATGATGGATGTTTGCTAAGAGGAAGATGATGCGGAGTAACATGTCGCAAACTCCCTCTACCCTTGAATTCTCCAATTTCTTGCCAAGGCACCAGCTGCAGCTATCGAGAGCGTTGCATCTTGAATACCACCTCGGAAAATTACCTTGGCAGTCATGATTCAACGTGAGGCATGCTGCTTGCATTAAGTCAATGGAGGTACCGGGATAGGGGGAAAGATTCTGATAACAAACTCTATAGAGTGTAGTTAGTCCTTCAACTCATAAGCCAAACCTGGAGCGAGAGAATGCGCAAAAGACAGGACATAAGTGGTAAACTCAATTAAAGACGTGGAGAGAAACTGGACCGATATGAAATCCATATCCGAGAAGCAAGCGATGTTGAACATACGTCCACAGACCCCTGATCTATCCCATAACAACATACAACAGCAGCACCTCTGCCCATCCCATCCCTTTACAAGCCATTCATTCAATGAAAAACCAAAATGACATCTGAAGTAGAGCCCAAAAGATCTGTCGACCAAATCGAGGACCTCGAAAAGACTCCCCACTAGGAACGTGTTGACAAGGAATTCGCCGAGTATGTGTACGTCGGAGACATCACCATCACTCCCGAGCGAAGCGCCGAGTTGCGAAGAATGATAGACAAGAGAGTTTTGCTAGTTATGATCCTGTCTTACTTCCTTCAGGCGATCGATAAAGGGACATTGTCTTTTGCTTCCATCATGGGGCTGGCTGCTGATACGGGCCTTGTTCTTGAGACCTGGCTGTTCTCTCTGCATCTTGAACCGGTAAACGTCGTACGTCTTGGGGTAAAGATACAGATCGGAATTCGTAGGGTGGCTGTTGTCAATGTTGACGTGCTGACCCTTTTTGATCTTGACCCCCTCAAGCTACGATTTAGTCTTTTCGGTTACTGGTTCCGATATCAAAGCCCTACGTTTCCCCACGGGGATCGAGCTGACGTAGCAATACGTTGGTGGGTACAAAGTTAATCAAAGGTCGGAACCGGCCGAACGACTACCGTCTCAGAGTTTAAGGAAGCAGTCAAGCATCAGGCCGGTAAAGCCACAAACCCGAGTTTCTAGATTCCTGGATGCCCGGGTAAATCATCTAAGCGATATCTATTCTCAGAACAAAGGTGTCGTACGCCTGTACGGTAGTAGTCGGTAGATGGGAACCGAGCCTTTCCCCAACGGTGTCTCTTCTCCGAGGGCTGCAAAGGTTGCAGCCTCTACTGTTCAGAGATGAAGAGTCTCCTCCACATCTCCGCGGCTGAAACGAGGGGGATACAGACACATTTACCCTGTGACGATACAGATCTACCGGGAAAGCCGTCTTGTCTGATTGGATGTAGTGGCTCGAATTGCCTCGTCGAGCCTAGTGTAGCAGTTGCGGCTGATGGACAGACGAGATATATGCCTGGTAGGGCCCGCAGAATGGATGAATATGACGCGGATGGGCGAATCAATGTTGCCAAGAACCCTTCGATTCTGCTTCTAGTGCTGAATTGTCATCAATTGGTAATTCCTGGCGTTGCGCCATGGCTTGCGCGTTGGGTTCTGTTGCTTGACTATTGACTTTACATGTCGGAGCGACAAAGACAATAATTCATGTGACAAATGTACCAGAGAATTACCGAACAGTGTCGGACAGAGGTCAAACAACAAATGACCATTCCAATTGGTCTACCAGTCATGAATTATGTCGGCAACGTTTTGTCATTCCTCCGGAGTGTTGCTCCTCTGGCTAACCATTGTCGAGACAGCATCTCCAAAGTCCTCCAGGGTTCTAGGCCTGAGCCCTGAGGATCTCCAGTCGCTAGCGTCTATAGTTAGTTTAAACTTTAATGCGTAGCCTCCCCCCATGCGCATTTCTCATCCCACAAGGCGTATCATTCATCACAGCGCGTGAAAATCAACAACCGCCAACGTCTTTAGAGGAGGTTACGAAATAAGAGGAGAGGGAGAGGATATAATATATGAAAGAATATCCATTCGGTCCCGCCCCTTAAGCCCCCTGAGTAAATCCGATCGCCAAAAGAGGTAAAAAAGTGAGAAAGGATAATTACTACTTTTGTCCTTTTCTTGAGGAATAATGTCGCTTGCCAAAAGGAACAACGGTAAGGTTCCAAAAGTCTATGCCTATCTATCCACCATACTAACCTTGAGAAAATAGGGTGCTATGAATGCTGCAAAAGGCGTCTCAAGTGTGACAAGACGGAACCGGAATGTCTCAAGTGCCAAAAGAAGGGCATCTCCTGCTCTGGCCAGGGTCTGCGATGTCGCTTTAGCAGCCACATGGTGGCTAGGCCAGACAATGTGACGCCTCTCACGTTGACTTTTACTTCAACCAGCACCACAAAAGCAACAACTTCTCCAACTCAACTCAGCCCTAACCAACCTGAAAAGAGCTTCAGATGGGTTGAATCCGGAAAACGATTCAGAAAGGACCGTGCGAGAAAAGGTCAAGCCAAAAATTCTCCTGTTAGCCCGACCACTTTGTATCATACAGACTCTACATCTTCTGATGATGCTGCTTCACCTTCATCCGAGGACTCTTTCGACTTGAGTTCCGGAGCTGTCATACCGTATGCTCATCGTATCACGATCCATCCAGCGCTCAACGCAGTAGCGAGTTCCCAGACGAGAAGAATGTTCAGCCACTGCATGTTTCCCCCCAAACTTATATCCATATCCCAAAATTTCTAACAGAGACCAGTTTCTGAAATAATAGCTTCACACATGGTCGTCCTCGACTCAAACAGCAACGGCTACAGAGACGTCATTCTACCACTAGCCTGCCACGACGACAACCTCGCACAAGCTGTCTCAGTCGTATCAGCGTTTCACCTTGGCCAGAAAGACGTCAGGCTGCAGCAAGTCGCCGAAACAGGCCACCATGCAATTGTCCAAAAGCTGCGGCGTGATTCCCTACAGCTCAGCCCGGAACAGCTCTTCAACCCGTACATCCTGGCCACGATTCTGGTGCTCCTTGTTGGGGAGACAATTACAGGAGCGGACAATTATACATATCTCCTCGAGATGCTGAACTGTCTAACGTCGTATCCGGACTGGATTGCCAGGCTGCCGCCGAGTTTGAAAGAGTTCTTTCTACAGCAAATCAAGATGTAAGAGAAACTTCCAAGATGAATAACCATTTACGCGAGTGAATGGACTCCACTAACCGTCAAAGGTTCCAACTATTCGGCGTCCCCTTAGCCAACGAATCCAAAGGTCTAAAAGTCCTCAACGGCCCGGAAGCATACCTGGATTTCCTCTCATGTCCTGAACTTCCCCCAGACTCGGAGCACGCGCCCAACATTGAAGTGATACGCTCCGCCATCTTCGACGCCTGCAGCATCTACCGGCGACGCGCCGAATCGTCCCTCACCGAGGAGGAATCCATCCACCTGGTGGAGCAGCTGCGTCAAAAGGTGCTGAACCTCGACACCTCGACTAAAGGCGTGCACGCGCTTGTGTGGACGTACTTTGTGGCGGCTGCCGAGAGCATCCTGCCAGAGCATAGGCAGTTCTTCTCGAGCAGGTTGGCAGATCTGTACAGCGTGACGAGCTTTGGGAGTATTCCTGTTGCTGTCAAGGCTCTGCCGACGATTTGGGGTATGCAGGGTACGAGGAGGTGGACTGAGATTGTCAGCAGTGAGACTCCTATTCTTATCATATAGATTTAACATAGTTCACCGTCACCCCGCACACCCCTAGTAACCGCACACTTATTACACTTAAATAACTATTTTATAGAAATTTAGAATTAAATAATCTAAAAATAATATAACTTAAATATATTTTTTTAATTATATTTTAGCTTTTAAATTTCTTATATATATATTTTATATTAATATTTTATAGCTATATAG